>WESZ01000390.1:0-13438 GCA_011033785.1 Fusarium cf. falciforme | reverse complement strand
CTGCCGAAAAGGGCGCTAAGCGGGGTGAGGTACGACCGGCACCTCTGGTACCTCTCTGGCCGCGTCTTCCGTCCGGCCTGCGGGGTTCACATTCGCTATCGCTCCCGTCGTCTTTGTCGTCACCCAGCTCGTTGACGAGAGCTTTTGGCAAACCGCCGTGCAAGAGGGATGGAGGCGTGTATCCAGTTGCTGATGCCGATTGTCCCCACCCGGCCATGTCCCAACATCCTCGAGGGTTGTTGGGTGGCGCATCAGTGGTGGCCAATGGGAGGGCAAGAGTTAATTAACATTCGTCCACAAGGCTGCCTGGATAAGCGCTGCGGCTGACTCACCTGAAACATTTTGGGCGCTTATGCCGTCGCTAGACAAACCGCTTTATCCAATCATATGTGATGTATCAGTTTGGTAGCAGCCAAAGTCCGTACCTTCGCACCAGCATAAACACTATCCAGCGACCACAGCCGTTCCTTCTACATAACGATGGATACCACGAGGAGGTCTGCTGCTTCGTCCTCCACCTCGTCCCACGCATCCTCAGACCATACGAAAGGAGAGCCAGGCAGACTCTGCCCAAGTCTGGTGATACACAACCAACCCCGCACGAGGCGCTCTTTGAAGGGTGGATCCCCCCCGCCACTTCCCATCCGACGAAGATCGCCCCCGCACTCGCCAGGGTCTCAGGAATATCAATATCGAACAAATATTCCAGATCAGAGGAGGAAATAGATGAAATGAGTAGTAAGAAGAGTTAGCTCTGCTCCGGGAGCCTGAGGTTTTTGAATGTAGCTGACCCATCGCAAGCATCTCCGAATTCTGGGCTAGCCGCCCTGCAGGACCCCCACCTGCATATGAGCCAGCGGATGAGATCTTTCAGAAGACCTGGGACCTTGTGTATGTCCCCAAGCCGGAGGATAATATTCTTCGTTTGGACAAAGAGGGCCGGCCATTTTGGGAGAATTTTGGATCATGCGAAGCTCCAACAGATGGTTATCAGCTGAAGGGATTCCATGTCCGCCACCAACCTCGTTCGTCTCCGGTCGAAGTGACAAACTCCGATTACAAATGGACATGTGCCCCTGGGACTACCACGGCCGCTCTTTTGGTTTCACCAGAGCAAAAATTAACCCTGAAGGCATTTGGAAAGTACCTGGTTGTGTTCGTTCAATCGGTTAAGCCGAAATGGGGATCGACCGAGCCAATTCCTCAAGACCCGATGAATGCTCTCAAAGTCGAATCGGATTCTGAAAACGTCTTCTACGTTACGGGGACGGCTATTTACAACATCCAAGGCGACGACCAAGGCTTCCTCGTGGAATCAGAGAAGTGGACCACGCTCTGGACGTGGACCACGCTCTGGACGTGGACCACGCTCTGGTCGTGGAAGGACGGACAGCCACAACAGTTGTGGAGGATATCCCGACCCAGCACCAGTTTGACCCTAACCAAGAATTACATCCTCTGTATAGTGGGCGGAAAGTGCACCCTATACTCTCGAAAATATGGTGTCTGCACGGGCTCATTCGAGCGACCGACTCCCGACGGCTTCATAAGCTTCATGGGTTCTGCTAAGCAGTATTCCGCCCCTGTGGTGAGTAAAGGCGATTTGGTTTTTTACAAGACTGAGCCGGAAACGCATCAAATCCTCTTCATTCAGAAAAGAAAAGCCTTCTTCCAGCTGTGGAGATCTACAACCGAGGTTGAGGATCCGCTAGTGTTGCGCGGTTCGTTCAGCAACGTGGAATTGGAGGTTCTAGGGAGAAAGCCAGATTGGGAGGTTCACGAAAAAGAAATAACTGTCAGATGGCCTGATCCGGTAGAGTGGGTGTTAGAGTTAGCGGATAAGTTGTGGGAATGAACTCGAATTTGGGTTAGCTCGGGACATCTACCACATTCCTGTCATAATTCTCACTATTCGTCTGCAGCGTCCTCTTTGTGATGATGTCCGCCACGGCTACGTTCATGCCCAAAGTGACGCCAGATCTTCTCGGGCTGACGATTTGAGCTTGACTGAGTCATTTCGTAACATTGTCAAAGATGGTCCGGAGCCTAGAGCTGACGCTGCTTCCTGGGAAAGCCTAGATCCAAAGCCTTCGAGGCGGCGCTGAGCGGGTGGTTTGCTCGCATTATCATCATACTCAGCATTCTAATACGAAAAGCCACCACGGACCGGGGACAAAGTGTGCCGGCGACAATCAATGCCAGAATACTTGGAGACGAAACTCAAACACACCAAAATCCATTTCCATCTTCAGAGCCGCGCTCCGGCCGCTCTCAGCTGAGTTGTTGCTGAGGAGGCCTGAGTTGAGCTAGGGAGTACAGGCTCAAGTAAGGCCAGACAAGAGTGCCTAGCTTGTCGTGAGTGGACATACGACAAGGACGCCCGATGAGAAATCTCGAACTAGAAGGGCCGGGAGACCTTGCTTGCTAGAGACACACTACGTGACTAACAGGTACCGTAGGATCTTGACCGATGGATGCGCAACATAGGCGATCGGGGCTGTGTTGAGTGTGTTCTCTCCTCATCAAGTCCGGTTTCAGCCGCAGTAAGAAGTGGAAAGACTCCAAGAAGCTTGGTTTTTCTTCTCAAGCGAACAGGGAATCAACCAGACTGTATTACACCGTTTCTACCTGATATCTGCAGGCTTTTGCCAAGGTATCGACTCAAGTGCCTGTGATGGAGGCTCCAGGCATGCCGCGCACGTGATGCCACGACTTCCCGGGCGGCCTTGAGACTCGCCTCACTCAGCAAAATGAAGATAGACACAAGAGAGCTGTTATTTATTAGTTGGTGTCGTGAAATACAGCCAAAGTAGGAGGCAATTGTGAGAAAATGAGGACGTCACCAAGTGCGGAGCCATGGCCATTAGTGAAGTATTGACCCCCCGAAAAGCACCCAGTCCCCATCACCTGATACCAAGTCAGCCGAACCCACTTCCGTCCAGGTGTCTTGTTGGGACACCCGATCTCGTCGACCCGATGATATCACCCCTTCCTTTGACGTATTTGCCCTTGGTCGGCCCGTGGAAACCAAGCACCACGATGGCGTCAATGTTCCCATGTCAAGCATGGGAAAGAGCGAGATATACACGGCCGAGACGTACTGCGGCACCCCTATCATCATCCGGCAATCCCCTGGTGCGGACCGAAGGTGCACCTTCGGCGGCATCGTCAAGTCTGTCTCTTCGGATGGAGGCGTTAAATTCCATGGTCTCACCGTTGGCCCTCTTCTCTTTGGCGACTCGAGTGATATTTTGCATACTTGGGCATTGTAGAGTAGAGTGGGTCTCTACCCACTACTCTACCCACTACTCTATCCACCACTCTACCCACTCTACCCACCACTCTACCCACTCTACCCGGGCTCCACTCTACTCTACAATGCCCAAGTATGATATTTTGGCGGCCGGCACGATGCGCGATGGAGCTGAACCCATGGATGACGAGGAATCTCAACATTCGGACACTGACAGTGAAGATAAGTCAGATGATTTGACCGATAACGTCGAGCCATCTCATGTGATCGAGAGCCTCCAATCAGTTTGGGGCAACACTCCTGACACCTCTGGGTCCTCGGCCTCTCTCGAGTTGAGCAAAATCGGCTTCATTTCAGCGGCTTCAATGCAAGCCGGAACGGCCACTCCAAACGCAAATGGCGAGGATCCAGAGCATTTCTACAATTGGGCCCTCATTGATATGGAAAGCTACAAGCCAAACCGTCTTCCAGGAAGGAAACTGCCAACCGGCGAGGTTCAGGACAAAGCTTTCCAGTCTGGAGAAGTCGTGATGTCTATGATGCCACCTCACCACAGTGGAAAAAGACAACCGGTTCTCCTATTGAGCGGGTCAAAGGGACCAACGCGGGGATACTTGTCAGGTCTGCCGTCAAGGCTTCATTTAGGACCTGGAACGACCTTCATAGATACGTTTATTCTCAAACTCGACGGCGACAATCGTACGGCCTGTCTCCCCGCAAAGTTTCTGAAGAGACTTGAGTCTAGTAAACTAACACTTGGGCAGAATTTCAAGACGGCGACTCGGGGTCATGGGTTGTCAATGAGACAACGCTTGAGTTGTATGGTTACTTGGTCGCCGTGGATGGCTTCGGTGAAGGTCATGTCGTTCCGATTCGTGAAGCTTTCCGGGATATCAGACGTTCAGTCGGGGTTCTATCGGTTGATATTGCTACTGCCGCTGATCTGGCTTTCTAAACTACATCCTTGTGACACCTTTGACTTCGGGTGAGGGGGAAAAAAAGAAAATAAAAAATGAGTTTAATCGCCCTAATAGGGCCGTTGCCCATCTTTTTCTCTTCCACTTGTACATGCTGCTAGGCGCAAGTACATCCACTATCTACAACTAATAGGTGACGATATGCTACAGTCAAAGCCGCCAAGAACCATCTGATCAACTCTGGAAGTCGAAGAATTCCCACTGAACAACGTTGACATCAAATTGAATCCTTCTCCTGCCGAGTACCTCCGACAACTTTTCACCTGATATCACCGCCAGCTCATTCCTCACAAGTGTAAGACAGCTATCGATCCGGCCCTCAATCTCCTTATACAGATCTGTGTTGAACCCTATCCGTTGGCCAACTCTGCGGAGTACGCATGTGAAGAAGTATGTGGATTTCCTGCTCACACTAGCTTCCAAATAAGCCGGCCGTATTATGCTCTCAGCCTCAGCAACATCGCTCGCCAGGTAAGGTCTCAATAACCCCGTCATGCAAGCCTTCCAAAACTGATCTAAAGGGGGGATAGGGTCAAGGATAAGTGAAAGCTGCTTGAGGCCTGGGTGTCTGTTAAGAAACTCCTCAAGCCCATCAGCATGCTGCACTCGAAGAGACATAACCGTGACATGATTCCATATGACTGTTGCGGGGAATACGTCCGTTTCCAAATGAAGCGTGCGAAGATTTTTAAAGAAATCAGCAGAAAACTGAAGTGAGCTCGGCGGATATTCGAAACTGGACGATCGACCTAATGAAAGGCCCAAATCTTCGACGGATGCCAACTGCGAGGGGAAAAGGTCGGCCAGCCTCTCTAACGAAGGGGCATTGTTGCAGTTGCTCTTCATCAACACAAGCTTCTTCAGGCCAATGTCATTGTCGGAGAGAGATGTCAATATCAAGTAGGCGAGGGTCGATTCCAGGGGAGTATTTGGACGATCCTGACAAGGCCAGCAATCAAGCGATTGTATGGTTAAGCCTTTCATCTTTTGGCTGTTAATACAGTCAAGGGCACCCTTGAAGACGTCGGGGTCTTCGGGTTCGAGCCAACACGTTCGAATATTCTCGACTAGTCCCGGTTTCTTGGATAAAATCTCAAGGAACTTTTGACAACTCGAGCTACAGCCGTGGACTCGAACTTCCCGAAACAAGAGTGGCGAGACACGCGTACTCCAGATCTTACAGACCAGACGAGTGCTTGCTAAATCGCCAGTTTCAAGTAGGGGGAAAATCAGGTCGAGCAATTCCTACAAGATCAATATACTGGCAGGGCAAGCTTATTCGGGAGACGTACGAGTGGTAATTTATCCATGTCGTCGGGGTATAGCGAACAAGTCAGCGGGGAAGGAATGATTGATTTTATCCTACGCGGGTCAGCCAGGCAGCCTGAACCTGGAATGCAAGGTTGGGTAGTTGCACTTAGCGAAGCTAAGCTAGAAAAATAGCGTGGCAATAACGATCGAACAGGCTCTGGCGAGGTAAGATAGATGTACACGCAAGGGATGAAATGAATATGGAAGGGGCAGACGCAAGATTGTGGACGAGTGGAGAGGCATTTATATTATGTCACGAGATACGTTCCATGATGACGTTTACGCGCTAGTGTGTACTCAGATGTTCCCCTCTTACCCTAAAATGCCCCGCCGGCAATCAGCCCAATCATCGTACCAGTACGTAAGCTCGGCGGGTAGACTATCCCATGAGTGCCCACAAGGCTCCAACGCGTACCTCGCCCCACCTTGACCACGTGATGGCCTTAGTACAAGGGGGGTACGAAAAGTTAGCTCAATAGACCAAAATGGCCGTTTCTAACTGGCGTAATTGGGTGGTGGCCCACTCTTCCGACGTGATGCGACTCATTGCATCGCAGGTGTAGGGTGAAGGAACAGATTGCGGAAGATCTAAAAAGGGACAGGGCCTCATTATCCGTTTTTTTATTTTTAATTTATTTTTTAATTTTTTGTTTGAAGCGCGGGCTTCATCAACCCCGCTTCGAGTAGTCCAATTACCTGACTTGATGGCACCCCTGCGTGCTTGGCTCATGCACCATCCCCGCTCCTTCCGCTCTCAGTGTTTCGGGTTTCACTCTCACCATACCCCCTCCTCCTTAGCGTCCCTGTTCCTGGGATACCGAAACAGATCTGACCCGTTCGTTGTTTCCTGGAATAGCTACCGCCAAAATTGCCGCCCGACTGGAGCGATTCTCTTCATTCCTATCTACTGTTACCAACATATAAGGCTTGCGAGGGGGCTGAACAGCCTCGCCAAGTCCGTTAAATAGCCGTCGAACAGCGCCTTTGAAAGTGTATGGTTGAGCAGGCTGAGAGAAGAGTTTAAAACAACTCGCTGGAGAAGCAATTTGGTTGACAACAAACATGCTTCGTGTAGAGAGAGCTGCTTGGGTAAATTCTGGAACGTCCACTGTCTTTCTCTGATTGATTCAGACAGTCTGGTGCGCTGGGTGGGATGAAGGCGTCCTCGGTTGGGTACAGCACGGCAACACTCCGAGCAGTACTGTGCGTACTCCGTATGTACCTCGCTTCACTCGCGTGTACCGTTAAGCGCTAGGCATCCTATCTCCTTGACTGCGCGGGGGCTACCATTGGGTAATTTGCAAGGATCTAAGCCAATTACGGCTAGTCGCTCCTTTGGCTTACTGAAAATGCGATAAGACATTAACCCGATGCCACGAGTTTCAATGGTGACTTAGATAGTGCTCTAGCAGTGGAGACCAGTACCCAATGGTAGCCCCCGCGCAGTCAAGGAGACACCATGTTACGCGTTCCAAGGACCCGCTTTGCATCCCGGGCTGTAACAGATGTTAGCCCTTTGGTACTGGGAGCGGCATTTCGGATACATCTCCGTACTCCAATCGACAAGGCAGGCAGTGGCCAATCGTGAAGAGCCGAGACATAGAGGCTCCTGGTTGAGAGACTTTCGTGCACATGTACCAGACATGGTCAAGGATATCGGCCGAGCTCCGCCTTTAGTCACACGTCGAAGGACCGTGCGCACGCAATTTTCTGACATACTATGTAGTATGCGAGCAGCTGAATTCGCCGCTGGGTAGACTGGATGGAGACCTTCTGCTGTTCCAATAGGATTAGATCCGGCCCAAGCTTTGGGGATGCTGCGAGAATTTGACGGGAAGCGAAGATAAACTGCACGAGCCAACCTTTTCATCACTCCATTTCGGCAGCGAAGATGAACGGTTTGTCGATTTGCGGCGCTTACAGTTGATGATACGTCACTTCTATTTTAGGCGTCACCCCAGTAGGCCGGCCTCGGCTGACAGACTGGGACTCGTGAAGCCCAATTCGATGTTTGCGCCTTGGTGGGGCCTCTAACCCCCAGCTGCATGACGTAGGAAGAGGGCCAAAGCGCGGGGCCTCTGATCAACTCATTCCCGCCAAGGCCACTTCGTACTTACCGACCGGGCGTCAATCGGATGCGACGTGCAAGCGCCGGCTGCCGGGATAAATTCGAGCGCTAAACACCTTGAGCACATTAGCCCAGGCTAGGAAACGTAGTCCGACCTCAATCCGGTTGTATGTTGGTTGAAAAGCCAGCGCTAATAAGGCGCTAATGATTGGAGGTCAGCGCTGACCTTCTGGAAGGATTTCGAGGACACAAGCCCTCGGATTCTCGGCAGCCTAAGGCTCTGACCATGAACGGGGTTCTGAGGGAACCCCGTTCTAGGAAGGGACATGCCGGCGCATAAAATTAGCGTAGCCAGCGTCTCGTGCCAAAACCCCGTTATCTGTTTCACTGTTTCACCCTCTCACAGCAGGTTATGACCTGGATCATTCGCTGGAATGCATCTAGCCCCTAGGGTTGGGCCGGCCCCCACTTCTGACGAAGGTGATTCGATCTCCTGGTGGCTGAAGTGGGAATGCCAGGTAAGCAGCCGTGCCCAAACTTGGACTCTTCAACATCAATTCACCAACCGTTAGATTGCTTAGAGCGAGGGCGTCATTAGTCTGCTTTCGAGTACATATTTTTCGCTTCACCCGTGTTTCCCTCCATCTTCCATGTTCTCGGCGACTATCTCTTTGACCCATGAAATTACGTTCTAGAATCTCAACTGCTGGCAAATCAATCAGACAGCTCCTCACAAATGCCAGAGCCGGCCGTCATTGCGCTGAATGCCGCCATCACGCTTCACGATAATGTCCAATCTTTTGAACCGCGGAATAGCGAAGCTCAAGCCTTGCTCCAGGAGCTCCAGGCTTTGAAAGATATCTTGAAGCCTGCCGCAGCGATTACGGACGCAAGCCTTTACGATCTCGACATTCCCTTACGACGATGCGCGAATGCTTGTCAAGAGTTTGATAGCGCACTGAGACCATTTCTTTTGAGGCCTTTTCAAGAACGAAAGGGATTCAAAGGCTGGGCTAAGCTGGACCACGTGAACCACGGTGTAACCGGCTTTAGGTATAGCCTAGCCGCATACCGGTCTACCTTTACGATTGCGCTCACGGATATTACTCTGTATGCTTGAGCATAACATTCATGCGAATATCGAAAACTCACTAACAAAGTTACAGACATCCTACCTCTACAGTGATAAAGGATCATGAGGTGTTAATCAAAGAAACCATTGCGGATCTTGACCACCAACTCAAGGAGGTTGGTGAAAGACTCGAGGCATCATTTGGTCGTGCGGTGGAAAGATCTTCAAGCAAAGGTCGTCCGCTTACGCGAGAATCTCCTCATCTCTATCGCCTGCTTCACGATTTGCTATTAACTGAGCCAAAACCTGAAGAGGGCAACAAAAGCCAACTTTTGACTGACGGGTCGAGTCTTGCACCAGAAAAGTCCGTCAACAATGCGAGTGAAGAGGACCTGATCGCCGCTATTGCTCCATCCCAAAAGCAAGTTTGGAAACTAGTGGATCAGCTGGTGATCGAGCTAAAAGAAGAGTTGAGCCAGCATGAAGTGGCAGATCTCTTGGTACTGAGAGACGAATGGGAAGCGATTAGACAATCGTTGAGCATATGCATTGAAGCGGACACATCATACCGGCTACAGGCGGCTCAAGGAGCTGGAATCTCAGACATTAAGTTCTTGGACGCGGCTAAGTCAAGTAGTGGTAGGTCATGTCCAGATTGCCTTTCCGACCTGCTATCATAATTGGCTGACCTCGTTCGTAGGGCGGTTGGATTTACAGGCTCACGAATGTGGTGACCAGATACTGGCAGATAGGATCGATTCGGTCCTAGAGCCATGTTTCTTCTTAGAGGAACTCTCAGAAGAACTAAAAAAGGAAAGAGCGAGCCTTCTGTTAGAACTTGAAAGCGAGCCGCCTTCCTCTCGCCTACAGGCCTCCCTCGAAACTTTCAAAACCGGCTCCCTTACTTGGGATGTTGAAACTGATCTTAATACCTTCATAAAGGGTCTGGAATGTTCAGCGGACCTCTGTGGCCCTAGGCGGGATAGCTATTACAACACACCTCTCCAGGGACTTCACAGCATCAGCTCGTTCAAGGAGCTGTGGAACCAGGCACATCCTCAACACCCCATCACCCCATGGGATCCCAATCTGCAGCTCCAATGCCCTCCGAGCTGGTCCAGTCGGTTCGAGAAGAAAATCGACTGGGGTTGGGTGCTAACCTACGAGGGCGACGCTCCCCTGAGTCGAGGCCTCGATGAATTGTTTGTAGGACCTACCATATTAGACTGCGGCATGTGGTGTCAACTCCTACTGTGGATGGGGATACGCTTTCTTTTGGGGGATGACGTCTTTCATAGGTCGTTCAAGTTTAAGAAGGGGGAGTTCATTCTAACGCAATCATGGAACTATCCGATCAACCAGCATCACACGGACGGCAACTTGCTTCACCCCTTTTACGATGATCCCCAACCAAGTGCAACGGACTACCGTCTTCACACGAAAACCGTCCCTAACGACGCCGCATATTCTATCAAACACCCAGGAGGAACAGCTCGCCTAGAAAATTTCACCCAGGTCGATAACCGTTGCTTTGTTTTCGGCGGAAGAGCGGGTTCACACAACGTTGTGTCAGACGAGGAGCTTGAAGCTAAGCTAAGGCATGATTACAACGCCTCTCAAAACTTAGCCGACCGACAACAAATGCACCTGTTTTCTCGCCTCCCGCATGCCCAACATCCTTTTTACGGCCCCTTCAGTTATGGAACTTTGGCTGCGAGGGCGGCTATGTATGCTCATCATACATTGAGTGAAATTGAATGGAAGGCTAGGCGTGGCATACGACAAGAGCTATCCTGTGGGGCACATCTGGCCTTTAATTTTAGAAGGCTATTAGCCTGCGTGAAGGAAGCCGAACTTGCTTATCAGGCAGGGGAGATCCACGATGATGTATTGACTATAGCTTGTAGGCGGGTTGTTTCGGATGAACCCAAAGATCGTATCTAGTAGCCAATCACAAGATCAATTGTACTGAATGGAACTGTTGCTCTCCTTGGTCTCTGACTTCTGATACTCACGACTATCTCGTTTTTATGGTTCTCTGCCGCCGCCGGGTTGCTGTTGTGGCTCACTCTTTTCTGCTGCTTCTTGGTTGGTCGCTCCGTGTCAGGTTGGCCCCCTGAGGTCGGCTTGGATCCAGCATAGGTCGTCCGGCCCTGATGGCCTGGTCAGCTTCGTACCATCGACTTCGCGCCCTGGCACCGGTAGTCGTTCTCGTAGTAAGGTCTTCCAGTTCTAGACATCTAGGTTGTGATTTATAGGCCGCTCTGGCCTTGGCTATTTTCATTTTCCTGGTTGGGCATTGGTTGTTCCATGCCTCGTGTGGGCAGGCAGCGCACTTTTGCGGTGCGGTCCTGTCGCTTGTTGTCGCACACTCTTAGGTGGCATGTCCCTGAGTGTGGTAGCCGCATGTTGTTGCTTCCTGAGCATTGGCCACCGTTTCCTGACGTCGCGACGATCATGCCTAACCTGCAACATGAGGTGTGGCGTTCACTTGTCTGTGGCACTCGCTTAAAATACTACGTCACCTTTTGCACTTTAGAGCGGTGGTGCAAAGGGTATTATCAGCCGAAGGCTGAGAGTCCGCGGGCCAAGCAGTTATCTACAACCATTTCATCATTTGCGCACTGGAGCAATTTTGTAACATTTCTTCTTGTTGCGAGCAGAATCTCCTAGAATTAAGCAGAGCCGTGGTCTGTCTTGTAGGCATTCCGCTGTACGAACCCGTCGTCTCCGAAGCTGCTGATCCCTCATCTTCATCTTCATGCCATCTGGGGGAGGCGCGTAGATCAGGCGATTGCTATCAAATGGGGCATCCGACATCAAGCTCTTGAGCGTTTTCACAAGAGAGACAGCCACGTAGCTTAACCTAGTCTGGAAATCCCGGCAGGAGAGGTCGGTAACGATCATATGTTCCCGACCCTGTCAAGCAGAGTCTTTGGCTCCGGATGGTACCCACAGCATCCTGACGATGTTGTCACTCTTCTGCAGTCCTTCGGTGTGTCTGTGAATCTCATGGACGGTACATTGTCCCGATTGCTGTTGCGGCCGCGCAATCACTTGCAGTGGTGATCGGCTGTTGGTCAGCACCGGGTAACTCCTGTCGCACGACGCGATTGTTTTGCATAACTGTACGACGATCGGGCAGAAGATCCCCTGTGAATCGGGCAACGAAAGACTCTTGATTTCCTATCTAAAGGAGCGGATTTGAGCTGAACTAAATACACAATGGAGATACTGCTGCCTNCCTGTCGCACGACGCGATTGTTTTGCATAACTGTACGACGATCGGGCAGAAGATCCCCTGTGAATCGGGCAACGAAAGACTCTTGATTTCCTATCTAAAGGAGCGGATTTGAGCTGAACTAAATACACAATGGAGATACTGCTGCCTCACAGGCAGCAGTATAATGAGTCATATAATGAGTCAATGACTGGCTGTAGCCTGCTAGTTGTGGTCGTTCACTCTCATCGTGAGCAAGTTCACGATGATCGTGATTCTTGTCTCATTTGTGAGCGAGCGACTTGATATTGACAACTCCTTCCCCACCTTTCACTATATGTGGAACTGATATCGCACAAAACTGCCGGTATGGCCTTGACCAAAGGGCACATGATTGAGGCTGAATTCTACTTTGTCCGAGTAGATACCCTTCGTGTTCCTATTCCTCACCTCATAATTCTGTATGTGCAGCCATAGCGGTTAGTAACACGTTAAATATAGATGCTAGGTGTGGCGAAGTATGCGTGGTTTGTTTCAAGCATTTCGTGTTCGCAAGCGAGGTCATCCGACATGGGAAGGAAATCACAGGCCTGAATCTGGAAGATATATGAAGGAAACATTGGAGGTTTCACCCCGCCCCAGCCACCTCAATTGCTTGTTGGAAATCCGAGGATCCCCCTTCCCTTCAGGAGTCCGACCAGCAGTCTGAAAGTCCTTGATTTAGAGTTCAATGTCCTAGATGGAAACATTTAGAGATATAAACCCGACAAGAACTCTCATCTCAAAGATTAACAATCAAGTTCAATCAAATACCTGCACTCAGCACCCCTGCGCAATATTTCCAACAGCCTCGGCGGAGGCAGCAGAGGATTGATTCCCCGCCGACAACGGAGTAGAATGGTGGTTGCCGGGTACATTGGCGCGGGCAATCGACTGATACATTCCTCTCCAATGTTGCGAAGGAGGAAGAGCCGACGGCTGCGCGCCTGCGTCCATGAGAGAGGATGACTGAACAGTAGACAGAGGTGAAGCAATAGCAGGTGCGTGAGCGTGGGCATGATCATGTCGCCAAGGACCCCCTCGCTGGCTGACCTCCCGAGTGGGGTGAACGGCAGCAGGCGCTTCTGATATAGACTCGAAGTCGAAGCATAGATGGGAGGCGGAGATTCTATCTACGCTTTCTTCATAGCCGTGGGCGGGTTGAGTGCCACTAGTCACTGGCTGTGACGGAGCCGCCGGTGCCGGAGGTTGGTTGGCATACTGCCATGGAGCCGAACCCAGAGTTTGAGTTGGAGGAAGTGTAGATGGATGAGCCACGAACTGTGGCCCCCATAGTTCCTGGCCCTGAGCCTCGCCGATACGCTTGGCCGTGATGTACTTTTTCGCACTTTCGACGGTCGCCATATCGTTCAAGATGAAACCGACTCTCCACTGGAAGAGGTTCTCATCTCTCCCGTTTTCGACTTTGAAGATGGCTTCCCACGCGATCGCATCCGAAAGAATTCCCTTGGCTTGCGCAGCCAAGCCGCCTGTATAT
>WESZ01000378.1:0-14128 GCA_011033785.1 Fusarium cf. falciforme | reverse complement strand
CGCTGTCGGAGCGTTGTTGGATGAGCAGTGGTCGTACGCGCGCGGTGAGGAGTTCATCTGCTCGTCTAAGTCGTTGGATCAGGAGATCATGGGTGGTTGAGCCAGTCGTACGAATTGCTCATCTAGTATTTACCTGGATCGCCTGCGGGATCTGGCCAAGGTCGATGCCTAGTGTCGCATATTACCACTAGGTTCGTGCGACCGGATATGAAACGCGGACTGGACTTTGGGGTCGTATATCCGTTTTCATATCCAGCTTATCGCATTAAGGATTCTAATCCTAACGATATGAGCTTAAATAGCTGTGCCTGAACATATGGCTGTTTAATTTTCCTTTGTTCTTTAGATAATTCTCATAGATTGACTGGTGCCATCAAGGATCCCTCTGGAGCCAATTGTCTGACACCTAGTTTGCCGGAAATATGGGTCCGGATGGCATAGCCGATCTAGTTTCTGGCCGGCGCCTTGGCTTTGAGCCGGACGAAAACGCGGTGGTCGTTGGGAGGTGAGGTAAGAGGAGCCGGTTGTCCCTGGAGATGCTGGCCTTTTTCTTGTTGTTGTTGATGTTAATATGGGGGAGCATTGTTCGTGGCTAAGGTCGTGGGCCGAGTGGGAGGGCGCTCGAGGTTCGCGGCGGCAATGCTGCTGTAGGTCAGTACGGGAGTAGATTTGGCGTTGGCAAGTGCCTAGTTCCGGAATTCCAAGAAACCCTTGGAAAAGTGTTCGGCAAAGCTCCGCTCCAGTCTAGAGGTGAATCGTTAAGTAGTCTGTGAATGATACGCAAAAGGCTTGGAATAGTTAGCTTCGCGTTTTATGCCTCCACCTATTCACGCGCGAGTCTGTTGGCTGATTCGAGAATAGAGATGGGACTAGCTGCGCTTCATGAGTTGGGGCCNTGCCTCCACCTATTCACGCGCGAGTCTGTTGGCTGATTCGAGAATAGAGATGGGACTAGCTGCGCTTCATGAGTTGGGGCCCGGCAGGTTAGGAAAGTCGGCTTGTTGCGCTCCTTCGGTAGCTGCAGCGTAGGAGGCCGCATTGAGTGGCGACGAAGAGGTCTGAACCGCCCTCCCAAAGGCGGGCAAGACGTCAATTGGATGGTTCACGATGGGCGAGCTGTTTCGGAGGAGGGCAGCACGGGCTCCTCTGGCAAGGTTAGTGGGATGTGGGCGCCCAGATCAAACGGATCTGGGGCGGGCTGGAGGTGGCAGATACCATCGCCGCCGCTGACGGCTACCCGGCGCGCAGCTAAACGATTTATAGTGCACTTGTTAAGCAAAAACGTGAAGATTAGCCTACTTTCTTAACATTTGTGTGTCAAGAAAGTAAGAATATAGGGGAAGGTGACGAAGTTATGAATCCAAACTCTAGTCTAGCTACAGGGTATCCTCACCATGCTTTTACGTTTTGGGTTACGTTGCCACGAGGGCTGCTGCCCGCGCACGGATGAGAAATGCGTACATAGGCATAAGAATATGAGCACAGGCCACTTTGTGCGTGTTTTGTCAAAATACAAGGGGGACCTGCGGGGTGGACAGTCTGCATGTATATAATCCCAAGCCGTCAAGTTTGCGACTGGCCTTGAGCTCTGGAATATAGCCTTGGGCGGGGCCTTGAGCCGCATCCCCTTAGGACTCGGGATTTTCTAACTAATAAGGTTTGTAATCATGTAGGAAGGCCCGCGTCTTATCTTGTCGCGTCTCATATCGGTTGTCCCGGCTAGATTTGTACAGTAAATACAGACACCAAGATATGCCGCTGAGAATCGAAGATGCGCCTCCTCGCTAATCAAGGACCCAGGGTATCGCGAGGCTGTAGACCTAGGCGAAAGCGCTGGGTCTCCCATAATGTGCATATAACTGTGTATTGGCAGCGCTAGAATGCATGGATTCAGCATTTGAACGCCATGAGCTTCCCGCCTATTCTGCAAGCTTAAGCTGGGGGTGCACGGAACTTTCCATATGCACAACTTGGCCAGCAATTCATCCCACTAGGCGCTATTGAACCCTGGCGATGCGTTATTCCTGCCGATAATGTGGTTACGCTCGGCGAGCCCTACGGCTGATATGGACGTTACAGTTAATCTCTTTTTCCGCGGCTTAGAGAGAGCGTACTTAACTGGCCGTGATGTGTGTAGAAACAGGGATCTGGCAGCATACGAGAAGGGGTGATAAGACGTGGCACGCGTAGTAAAATGCTTCGGAGGCTTGCCCTGTGAAATCCGCTAGTTCTATCTGGCGAGGCTTGTGGATGAGCTGGTATACAAACAATCCCCATGAAGAGCTTTATGAAGGGGACCGTTGCAACCGTTGCAGAGATAGCGTAGTGCCAGCTTGTATGTGGGCCTTTTCAGAGAGGGATGCCGTTCTCGTGGCGTTGGCGCTATTTCCGGTTGGCGGTTTGCTTGAGTCACCCTAACTTACTAGAAAGTTTATGGGTGAATAGTGCCGTGGAAAAGATTGGGGTGAATGTTGGCAATGGTATAAACATACGG
The DNA here is from genome assembly GCA_011033785.1 of Fusarium cf. falciforme. NCBI lineage: Eukaryota > Fungi > Ascomycota > Sordariomycetes > Hypocreales > Nectriaceae > Fusarium > Fusarium cf. falciforme. Next base: position 11,634 of record WESZ01000378.1, on the reverse strand, counting down.
ATGCGGAAAAGCATTGACTAGAGATAAGGGCGGAGTGCACCGAGATCGCCTCCAAGCCTTGGTTCTCATGATGATGGTGGGAAGAGGCGGCTGCCCCTTGCAGCAGCCCCCCGACGTTAGTGACGAAGGGCGCACACCATTAACTGCCAAAGCTTGGGCGTTAAGAGACCCAGTTGCGAGCACGGTATTATTTCCGATCTAGCACAAGCGATGGGTAAAAACCCTGGGCGGAGCACTTGACCGCGAACCGGACCCGCCACTAATTTAAGTCTTTGGCTCGGCGACCAGGCATATTGATAGGCTTTCCGATGCAACCACAATACCGACATAAAAGCATTCTGCGCCCGTTGTATGAATTCATAGCTTGACTTAACGCCGTCATCTTTGTTTCATCTGGGCAGTGCTCAAGCCACCCTTACGCAAGCCTGCTCGGTTACCATCCCCCGATCAGCTAGCTCAACACCCCAGACGGAAGAGAGATTGTAGGTGGCGTTTTAGTCTTAATTCCTAATGGGTCCTCGAATCATAGCCAAGCTTTTACACCTGGCTAGTCCTTGGGTGTTAGTCCTGGTCTGATGGTGGCTATGGTGGCTATCCTGGTATAATGGGAAGGGCATCTTGCATCCCAAAATGGCTTCCGACTTCGTAATGAATGACCAAGTCATCTCAAGTGAATCCCAAAGCGTGGCTAGCCTGTCCTAGCAACCAAACTTAACCAGAAGCAATGCTACTAAGCTTCTAAACTCCATAAGCCGTGCCACCGTTCGTAGGTGTCAGTCAAGAGCCGCCCAAGTCGCATTCATGTTCAACCCCGCCAAGTAAGAATCCTCGCTCTCTAATGCACGGCGTTAGCAACTTGCCCTTGCTCTTCCGCTGGCTCTAGTCTCATCATGACTTCCTACGACTTGCTTGGTGAGTATTAGAATCACATCGTGCCCCAGAGCTACAATGCCGGCTTCGTCGCTCTTAGCTACGTTGTCAGCATGGTCGGCGCAGGCTCGAGCCTTGAGCTTATGAAAAGACGAACCGGCTTCTGAGGCCTGTTTAACCAGTATGTTCACGTGTTTGTGATGCTTAAAGTCATATATTATGTCTTTGAATGCTCGCACTGACCAAATCAGCCTGTTACTCGTGAGCTCGGCCGTTACTATGGGCGGAGTAGCCATCTGGTGCATGGTGAGTAACAACAATATCCATCTTCATTAAGTAGTACTCGAATGCTCACCATCTGTTCTACCAACTAGCATTTCATTGGAAACAGAGCCATCGATCTTGCTAACGGAGAACCCGAGATGCAAATAGCCTACTCGAGGGGGTTCATAGCTATATCCTTCTTCATCCCTATCCTCGTCTTGCTGGTCGCCTTTCTCGCAATTGGCACCAATAATACCGTTTCTTGGTGGAGAGTTATTGTCGGCGGTGTTCTCTGCGGCGTTGCCATCTGCAGTATGCACTACCTCGGGAACGCGTCTATTAAAAACTATACCTGTGTATATCGGCCAGTTAATGTCGTCGGATCTGCTATTATCGCCGTCGTTGCCAGTAACGTTGCCCTTTTCACGTTCTTTGTCTTAAGAGCTGTGTGGACCAATTCGTGGCAGAAGCGAGCCATCTTAGCTGCGGTCCTTGCAAGTGCTGTATCAGGGATGCATTGGTGTGCCGCTACTGGAACTCGCTATCGTCTCAGAGATATCAAGTCTGAGGGTAATGAGCCCTCTAAAGGTGCAACTGTCATTGTGGTTATCTGTTTGGTCAGTAAGCAACCGCAGTTGACAATATAAAGAGTGCGGCTAATCCAGAACAGTCTCTCGGTGCCTATTTCATCATTGCTACCTCAGCCATTATTCGCGCGAGGAACATGAGAAAGTCGGCCCTTTGAGCGCAACAGGTCACACTGGGAGCGGCCGTCTTTGACAAGGGCGGAAGAATTCTCATTGACCCTGATGGATTCATTCCCAGTACTGTTGTCACTGATTCCTTTCTGGAAAAGGTAGATAGATATACTTTGCCACGTTGTGTATGAACCTTGACTTACTTCGCTAGAATACCAAAGACGGCTTTAGCATTAGTCACCTAATCTTCCAATGGATGTTCCAGGCATCAAGAAACTGGAGTACTATCTCGAACTTTGTCGGCGGTATGAGGCGGCATATATCACAGTTGCCGCATTCTAGTACTCACAAGGACGGACGACGTGGCATTTAGCTCATTAGCGAGTATGGAGAGATAATTGAATGCTACGACGTCATTTTTAAGGAACTTTTCTGTCTTGCCGCAGCCGAGCTTGCGGACCGGTTTCATGAGGATATGACCTTAGTAGGTGTCTTGTGGGATGAGATTATCCCTATAGGCCCGGGCGGCAAGTGGCCACGAGCCCAATCTCGAATGGGCTCCCGTCTAAGTCTCTCTTGGGGAATGGGAGACGCTCATGAGGATAACCAAAGCGGCTCTGACATGGCAGAGAAGGGGCTTAACGCTCGATAGCAGGACTTTGGGCGCGGCTTATTGATGTTGTTAATTCGCCGCGTCGAGTCGGATCGGGACGCCGAGCGTTTTGTGTCAGCCGGTTATCGTTTCGCCGAGCTCCATCAGGTCAGCAATATCATTAGGTCGTGCATGCAGATTCAGAGTTCCGATTTTGAGACGAAACTCCGATCTATGTCGACATACACAACCAAGCACAACGAGGCACCCCCAGGTGTTCATATAGGATTCTTCTCTATCCGAGCCTGCGTCAGCTCTAGATTCGAGGTTCTAGTATAGAAGGATGCCCGACATCTTCTCCTATCTACGGCTCTTCCACTTAAGACACTCGAGAACTGGCACGTATAGTTCCTTAGGCGGTTTGAAAACATGCCAGTTTCCAAAATACTTTAAAGTCTGAAGGAGGAGATCTCGGCGCGGCAAAATGCTGAGGAGATCGAGTTTGCGGGTCAGCTATCAGAGACCATCAAGACGCTGTGTGAGTGGACATAAGAGCCCCTTTTTGAAGACGTAGTCCTCACGTCTACCATGGTTCGTGTACCCTGCCGAGGCGATGAAGAATGGGTGTAATCGACCATGATTGTGATGCGGCGGGTGATTCCTATCCACTTAGTGCTGTTAAGCCCTAACTGTGAATTTGTGCCTCTTAGCTTTTTTAAGATGCGCCAGTTCTCAGCATAGTTTCAATAAGAATTTATACGACGGGTATACTAAGAGTTTGGGCACGTCGTTAAGTTGGCGGATAGGCGTGAGGGATCCCTAGATAGCGAACCTGGCTTCCTATCTAAGTTCTGGCCGTTTGGGCGGTCCGACAGTTTAGTGGCCACGAGGATGAATAGCAAGACTATGGCGGCGGTGAGGGGACGACGCGCCTTNGTTTAGTGGCCACGAGGATGAATAGCAAGACTATGGCGGCGGTGAGGGGACGACGCGCCTTGTCGCCCAACTCACGACAGGCCCGGCCGCCATGTGGAGATATCATGATGTTTCAAGATATCACGGCCGACTTTGAAGAAAGAAAGCCGAGAGCAGAGCAAGGGCCCGGATCGGAAAACTCAGACACGCTCACGATCGCACCGACTAACTCGAAGATATCACCGGTAGCAGGGATTGAGCTCTAGTCGATGGGCCACTTCGGAACCAACTTGCAGGCGGACTTACGGGTGTCCAACGACATTGGGGTGCGTAAAAGTTCAGTGAACCATACGTTGCCGTTTGTGGATATTCTTTTTGTCGAGACTATTGAGAGCCGCGAGAAAAAGACGGCGAGAGAGGCGAGCGGTTGATTGCGTAGGCGCACGAACATTGTATATCACCCAGATAGATGGATAAGAATCACCGAGAGACTCTTGATTTTCCTAGCTAAATGAATATCTAATGGTGAGTCTCGTACTGTTGATAGTTTCATCCATATAATTGGGCTGTGCTGAAGGCTATGCTGGAAGGATCTGACCCCCTAATCTTTCTGACNGGCGAGCGGTTGATTGCGTAGGCGCACGAACATTGTATATCACCCAGATAGATGGATAAGAATCACCGAGAGACTCTTGATTTTCCTAGCTAAATGAATATCTAATGGTGAGTCTCGTACTGTTGATAGTTTCATCCATATAATTGGGCTGTGCTGAAGGCTATGCTGGAAGGATCTGACCCCCTAATCTTTCTGACCCTTTGCCCTAAGCGGTTAGATTTCCACAACGGGACCATTATAGTCCTTCCTGGCCTGTACGAAGTAATAGACAACGCTAAAAATGGCAACTGAACTAGTAACTAGAACGCTATAATTCATTATGTCGGGGGTTGGGTTTAGCACCGGAGGCCAAAAGCTGAAGAAGCCAACCACCGCTAGATAGCAGATGGTGAATATGTTGTTCGCAATACCAAAAGCGCCCGGAAGATGGAAGGGACCCCAAACGAGTTCGGCGCCTGTGGTGTTAGCTAGGGCTGGGAGATCTGAAGTAGCTGGCAACGTGAAACCTTTGGTGGTACGGCGGTAGAGGAGCAGAATAGCGGTTAAGAGGTAGGAGGCGTAGAGAAAGGAAATCGAAAGGGACGTAACGTTCATGAATGCAATAGGAGACCCCAGGTTGATGAGAGATAATAGTACCGAAATTGTGGTAGTGACGGCGATAGCCCAAACGGGAACAGTGGTGCGGTCGTCGACCTTGGACAAGGTGGGCCAGAAAGGGAGACCGCGGTCACGGGCGAAGGACCAGAATANTAGGAGACCCCAGGTTGATGAGAGATAATAGTACCGAAATTGTGGTAGTGACGGCGATAGCCCAAACGGGAACAGTGGTGCGGTCGTCGACCTTGGACAAGGTGGGCCAGAAAGGGAGACCGCGGTCACGGGCGAAGGACCAGAATACTGAGTTGGGGGAAATGGGTGCTAAGCCGTTTTGGGCCATTGGGCAATTTCTTGTACGTAGAAAAGGAGTCAGAGGCCTTTGACCTTTGATCATCATGATCTTCTTCACAGAAAAATTCAGGAATGGGGGAGCTTTGGGCTTCCTTCCTGGAAACGACCTTTATCACTATCAATTGATCAATTGCCCTTGTTATCTCATATGATATTCAGTTCACGAAGAAGTACGTGAAATCCCTCTTTCGAAAGTCGCTTGAAGAAAATTACGTTCCAAGTTTCGGCTGTGGATGATGTGTTGTATTTCTCCAATAAAATACTCGTGAAGTCGAGGCAAGCATGCCGACGGTAGCGCAAGCTCCAAGGATCATGATAATTGTAGCCATGACGGTAGCACCGGCCGTGGAATTGGTCGCCTGCTTGAAGATATANGGTAGCGCAAGCTCCAAGGATCATGATAATTGTAGCCATGACGGTAGCACCGGCCGTGGAATTGGTCGCCTGCTTGAAGATATACATATGTGGAAATCCCAGCATGCCGGGGCCAGAGTTGATAGCCTCGTCAAAACTACCCATGTAGAAGACCATGGCAATGATCATGGCGAAACCGCAAGCACTATTGATGAATAGACTTAGTAGGACGGAAGCGGGAACCACGACAGACGGGTTCATAGTTTCCTTGGACATCTGCAAAAGCGAGTAAGTAATGACCTCCACTGGGTGTATATAAGCAAACTCTCAAACAGGGTAAGACATACGTGGAAAGCGGTATCAGTACCGATAAAGGCGAAAACATTGCCCATCATACCAACCATAAAGGATAATCCCTGGGATGGCCAGCTGCCGTTGTTCACAAATGTCGTGAAGAGCTCGTTGGCATCTCCGTGGGGGCCTAGAATAACGAGGGAATAAGGACGGCGAAGAAACCCAAGACGTGCAGGATCAGGATTAAGCCCTCGAATTTGGGCAGCACCGAACTGACAAGGGTGTTTATGGATACGGCGAAAGCGAATATGGCCCAGAAGAGCAGAGTGCCTTGCCACAGCTTGGGCTCAAAGCTATCGTTGTTCAAAGATATTAAACCTAGAATCATGTTTCTAGTGAGAAGAGCGCTAGAAGCAACGGAGCCTTGCCAGCCGCCGACCGTCAGAAACCCTGTAAGGTAGCTCAAGAACTTGGCACAGGATCGCGGTGCCATCATGGCAACCCAGTGGTATTGTCCACCGGACGTGGGAGCCATGGAGACTAGTTCGCACATTGTAGAGAAGATGCTGAAGTTGCCGATCCAGACGATAAGGAAACTATAGATGACGCCGGCAGTGCCGCCGTTGTTAAGGCCCTGAGCGAAGAGAACTGTGACAGCTTCCCAGGTAATCAGAATGGTATAACTAAAGCCGAGAATCGACATGAAGCTAAAATTTCGCTATTTAAGCGGTGTAGTTAGTAATGGAATGAGGCTAATGTAATAGAGGCTGAAAGTTGATGACGAGATAGTGTACCTTGAGAACCTGCTTCTTGCCTAGTCGCGCCAATTGATCACTATTAGCGTAGCCGTTCGAAGACCGAGCAGAAAATGGCTTGACCTCCATCGAGACGCCGGCTTCATGGGCCTCGACGGCCACCGTGTTGCCCAGCTCATAGCTGGAGTTGTCGCTACCCATCATAGCGGAGCGGGAAATGGAAGNAGCGTAGCCGTTCGAAGACCGAGCAGAAAATGGCTTGACCTCCATCGAGACGCCGGCTTCATGGGCCTCGACGGCCACCGTGTTGCCCAGCTCATAGCTGGAGTTGTCGCTACCCATCATAGCGGAGCGGGAAATGGAAGCAGAAGGCGAGTTCAACAAATGATGGACTAAAGAGGAAGGATGAGAGAAGAATAGGACAGAAGAGTTTAAAATGTAGAGAAATGAAAGAGAAAAAAAAAAAAGAGAGATAAAATGAGAAGTCGAGAATTCCAGGCGATGTCAGGATGACGGCAAAAGGAGGATATTGACGCCACTACCTCCTCCCTAAGGCGAGAAGTTGGTGGTGCTTGAGGTTGAGTTTGTTCTCGCGGTTTAACCGGCAGCCTGCTCCGGTGCCCCGGTGCATAACTGTGGAGATTAGCAACCCTGGAACCTGTCGAGGGGCCTTGACACTGCATTAGTCTACCGAGGACGGCGCCTTGATGTATGGAGCAGGTGAAGAGGGTCAGTGCTATAATGTCCAGGGTTCATATTTGCTGACAGCCAGACTACCATTGCTTTTTTTTACGTCTCTCGGCTATCTAGCACAAGGATCTCTATAGAAACTTTCAAGGCGGTTTCTTAGACACTCTTAACTTGGCCTATAGAGCTGCGCAATTCGGCTTCATCGGAAGGAGCACTACTTCCCACCCTGACTCAAGGAGACGGTTGCCTCGGGCACCGGAGAGATCATCAAGCAATTGAGCGGCGACGTCATACGGCATTATGAGGCGCTTTGGGAAGACGCCACATGGAAAGTTGATATCCTTCATGCTCCATTCTAGGTCAAAGCGCCCCCTTGTCCGATCTAATACCTAATCTGCCCTTTCCTATCTAGTCACGTTGCTAAGTTGGCACCTCCTCCGTTTTCACCCTGCCCCTGTCATGTCAGTGCTACTATGTATACAAGTATTCTCTTAAATGGCTGCTATCCCGAACTACTCCTGTGGCTAATATGTGGCAAACATGTACAAAACCTGTTCCCCTATGAGTTGAATTACCCCTGCCATGGCTCATCTATATGTTGGGTCCTCGCTTTGGCCCCCTGCAGAGTGGTGCATCATCTTGATGCCTCTTCACGCCCTCAGCTTCCCGGATGATTTCGCTCTTAACAAGATTGGGGATTTAAGCTGTCCGACCCCTTGATCGATTTCTATTCACGACGCTAGGCTATAGTGTTTCCCTGTGCGTGAGATCTAAAGCGCTGTGCCTCCTTTAGCGGGGAAAGAGAAATTCTCTCCAATCTTCCCCAAGGGCTCTTTCGTGCATGCTCCGTACTTCCACTTGCCATGTCTGGAGGATGAGGATTGACTGACTTGAGTGGCTCGTGCGGCGGCTTTGCCCCTCCGAAGCAGCACCCTGCTGCTCCGTCGTTGTATTTATAGCCCCTCGTGAGTTTGACTTAGAGAAGTCAGCCAACTCGAATACTTGGCTATGTTGTGATTCAGTCGTAATAGCCTCCTCGATCAACCTGAACGGTCGTGACCTAGTGCCTAGAGGGGTGCTCCCGCTTGACTTGTTTCCACTGCACCCCGGCCTCCCACTCGGGTAGCCGTTGGTGCTAGTCTTGCCCTGTCGCCGAAGGNTGTGATTCAGTCGTAATAGCCTCCTCGATCAACCTGAACGGTCGTGACCTAGTGCCTAGAGGGGTGCTCCCGCTTGACTTGTTTCCACTGCACCCCGGCCTCCCACTCGGGTAGCCGTTGGTGCTAGTCTTGCCCTGTCGCCGAAGGCCATCCATACGGATCTGGCCGGATTCCACGCTGTCGAGAAAGGGCTTGAAGCTGGGAATGCAAACGGTGAGGATGGAGAGACACTGGACTAGCTGTAAAGCGATAGAGGCTTTCCAGATCGAGAAAGTGAAATCGGTGGCACCAAAGGCCTTGTTGGAAAAATAGATTTGAACCGTAATTGCGGGCGTAATACTTTTCCGTCTTTGTTAGCGTTTTTCTATTGCACAAATTCTAGATAGACTAATCGCAATTGCGTGATTGAAACGTACAGGATATGGCTGCCAAAAATACCTATCACCAAAGCCTTCTTGGACCATGATGTTTGGATTTTCAGAACGCTTTTACATATGATGACAATAATAGCAATGTCCGAGGCAATATTCGTGATGGAATAGTAAGTCCAGAAAGCAGTTCGGTCGATGTAGTCTGTGTCGTCAGCGTACCTCCACGGCGTAGGTAGTCGGCACTGGAAGAGGTTGATAACGAGCGCAGTGAATCCCCACCCGCCGATGACAGCCTCACAGCCAAAAATGATCTATTTCTGGCCTTCCCGGCTCATAATCCAGAGACCGACGATGCCTAATACCTTGCAACAGAAAAGGGAGGTGATGAACATGATGTTGGCCGCGTATTGGCTCTATAATCGGAATACTCGATTAGTCCTTCTGTCTATGATTCTGCGGGTTGCGGTGAACGCATCTACCTTGAAGAATGTGTCGATTTCGCGGGAGTTTAACGTGTTGAAATGCCGCCCCAGTCCATTATCATATCCCGCGAACACAGCGATGGACTGGCCGATTGCAAGGACCTGCAGGTACGGGCGTGAGCACACAGCGGTTGGATGTTTCGCTAGGTGAATCGCGTTGACAGGTCTATCTACTTACACTTGCAACCATGGTGAGGATATCATTGGCCCTCAGGGTTTTGATCATGCGGATCTTGGTTCCCGTGCGGACAGAGCATGCGAGAAGAGCGATGACGAGGAACATCAAGGTTAAGACCTGGACTAGCGGAGACTTGTTGGTGTCGGTGATAACCTTTTGNAATTGAGGCCTCTTCTTATTAATGCTGACCGGCGCCAAAGGCTTCCTTGAGCTTCTTGACCTTGGCTGCCCAACCCGGTGGTTTTGACAAGCAATGCAATTAGCTTTTTTTCCCCCTTCGGATAAGTTTATGCTGTGCCATAGGCGTAAATTCGTCTCCGGTCCGAAACTTCTGCCTTGACTGACTTTCCTTATGGGACGCTTTAAACAGCTCGTTATAAATGCGCCGGCGCCACTCCTCTTGGCTCGTATATTGCTTCCAGTTAGGCTGCCCGTGGCGTTGCAGAAGATAACTATTCACCAGAACCACATCAAGCAAGAAGGTCCAAGTAAGAGCCTGCCAAGCGCCGCGGCGAATAGGGTGATCAGAGCCCTGATATGCCCCCATCTGGTCTCCTCGATCGACATGATTCATCTCATCATTATAAGTAGCAGCCACTGTAGGGATTGATATCAGCTTGGCTGCCTCATCACCAAAAAATCGCTGTATCGGCCGTGCCGTAGCCTTCTTCGTTGATGGCCTCTTCCTCCAGCGCTCACATTTCTTATCGCCTTTGAATACAGTAGATAGGAATAACACGAGGGCATTATCCTTTCATGCGATTTAGTTCACCTACTGGATAAGCAGGCATATTAGTAAGGGAAACGTAGCCAAGAGCATCAAGGGTTCATACCTGGTTATCAGGGGTTGGCACAACCCTGATCTCATTGAATTTGAACCCTGATTTCCCTGATTGATCCTTCAATTTGTAGTCTGCAAGCTCCTTATAGATGCCACAGTTAGGACGGGCTGCGCCTGTAGCACCGTGGCCGTGCTGACGAAGAGAGAGGAAGAGGTCAGGCGATGAGAAGAGGTTATCCACAAAGACGTGATATATCGATTGTGGTAGTAGGTTCATGAGGGCAATAACGACGCTCTGAGTCGAGTTCAACGCGATGACTTTATCTCCGTCGTCTGTGAGGACGTGGATAACTTCCTCGACCTTATCAGCCTCCCTAACTTCCCTCTGTTGGCGGCCGCCCCCCCCCCCCTCTTCTTCTGCCGCCTCTTCCTCTGCCACCTCTTCCTCTGCCGCTTCTCTCTCCTTGAGCTACCGTTCTTCTTCCCGCAGGGCGTTTAATACCAACGGGACCATATCTCGCGCCGGATTGGTGCCAAATCCACCGTAAAAAGATACCTAACTGGGCTATAACCCATACCTTGAAGCCTGTATCAGTAGGCTTGCCGTGCACATATGTGATGTCTGAGTTCCTCCCTGTATAGCCGATCATGCCCTCATCTACAGCGAGATGAGAGCCTGGCTCACAGAGCTGCGTTGTGGCATATTGTATGTGCTCAGACCACGGTTGTGCGCATTGGAAGACCTCGGGGAATCGCTCGTTATCCTCGAATTTAGTATAGTCAAAGGGGCGAAGGTGCCGATGAAGGAGCTGAAATCGTTTATAGGTCATACACTTGATAATTGAGTGTTCAGGGCGCTGATCCTCCAGCTCAGGGGTTTCCCAATGGTCTTCAATCGCGATTTCTTTGTGGATTCCTATATAAATTAGGATTCCAAGCCAGACATATAATTCTGCTGCAGAGGTCGGCTTCCACTCCTNCACTTGATAATTGAGTGTTCAGGGCGCTGATCCTCCAGCTCAGGGGTTTCCCAATGGTCTTCAATCGCGATTTCTTTGTGGATTCCTATATAAATTAGGATTCCAAGCCAGACATATAATTCTGCTGCAGAGGTCGGCTTCCACTCCTCGGCTTCGAAACGGTCCACCAGTCCACTGAAGAACATGGCCTCACTTCGAGAAGCTGGAATTGAATATGATGACCTCAAAGACAACGGGGCACTACTGGGCGATGCTGGAGATGAACTCCACCAGGACCTCACCGACATTACCATGTCAGTCGGAATCTATCCGGCTCAGATTTGCGAGGATATTCACGTCGCCATTGAACGCAAACATCGGATTCACCAACTCCATAAAAACATGGATGACCCTCGCAGTCGCCAGGATTTGCTTCATGAGCTTTCCCAAATCCAGGAGATCAAGAAGCTTTCAAGGCGATGCAGTCGGGATATGGAAGGAGAGGCTGAGTGGAACAACGCGGTCCATTCAGCAGTCCTGCGTCTGGCCTTTGGCCATGACGATTCTGAGATCGGCTGGAGATACATGTAAGCACTTCTTCCCAAACTCTCGCGTGCATTCTCCTGACCTGATGTTGCAGTACGAACGCTAAGATCGATCCACGATACCTGCCAACCATGTCTGACGGTCTCACCTCCTCGTCCAAG
>WESZ01000388.1:0-13584 GCA_011033785.1 Fusarium cf. falciforme | reverse complement strand
TGCAAAGCTGGTTTGATCTTTGAGCAACAAGACTTTTCTGAGTACGCCATTGCTGCCATCCGAGTTGTTCAGGCGCAGAGGCGGATTACAGCGGTGCAATGCGCCGACATCCTCATCGGGAGGAAGTACCCCCCTTACGAGGCACGTCACTCAGACGACTGGTATGGAATGGCAAAGAGCCTTAAGAAGTATGAGCTTGTTCGAGTACTCGACAAACTGTTAGCCGAGAAGGCATTTCATGAGAACAACCAAGTCGGAAATCATGGCATGGCAATCCAGTACCTGAAACTCGGATCGACATACCGCCTGTTTCTCTCAGGGCAACGGAAGCTCATGTTATCGATTCAGGTACCGGAAGAGGGCGCGACTAATAAGCCTTCCAAGCCCCAGTCGAAGCAAGCCACTAAGAAGCCGAAGGATCAGGGTGTGACCGCCATGCCGTCACCATACGTGTCTTTACCCGTTGGGCGACAGAGAAAGAAATCACGTACTGTGGAAAGCGACGATGAGAATGGAGCCATGACTTTGAACGGCTATGAGAATGATGGGTCCATTGTAGATGATAACGAGAATGAAGAGGCCTTTAAAGAGCTGCCTAACCACCAACCACTGAAGCCGCTCTCGCGGTCGCCTGGGCTTCCAATATCCATCAGTACCGAGCTGGAGGACTTGAATGAAATACACCGGGATATTGTCGACGGTTTCGTCCAGGAAGCAAAGGTAGCAGAGGAGAAAACCCGAAAGCAGAAAGGGCTCAGAGAGCCACTGTTCACCGAGAAGGAGCTCCAAGTCATGGCCATACGGTGGACAACTTCTCTTAACAAGATGTCTAAGATTCCAGGCATCCAACCTGACAAAGTCATGGATCATGGACCAGAGATCCTACGTATCTTGCGGAGATACTACANGTGAGGTCATGGATCCCAAGTGCTCTGGGGGTAATGACCAGGAGATTGTGGATCTGATAAGTTCAGACGTCGAGATGGGTGAGGATGCCTACGAGGACGAGGATGGGGAGGATTCTCCCTACTTCAACACCAACAGGCACGCCGATATTCAGGCCGGGCACGGCAAACTTAAGAACCTTGGCAGCCAGCCAACTCAAAGTCAGCCGAGGACATACGATAGGAGTGGTGGAGGTGACAAACGATGTTTGGAGAACAACAAACGGACCGGCAAGAATTGGACGGGTGGAGTGACGAAGCGGAAGAGTACCGGCTCCGACCGCAAGGCTAGCAGCTCTTCTACGGCTGTCCAGGCGATCAGCAGCGCCATAAACAACAAGATGCAGCGAAAGAGTGACATCAAGGCAATGCCATTGTAGGCAAGGACCCAAGCTTTTGCTCTAGCACGTAGGCTTGGCTAAGGGTACATTTGGGGGCCTTTAATGGGGCAATAGCCCGGGGAAGCTGCGGCAGCTCGCAAGAGGATTCACTGGCTAGGAAAAGGGGCCCTTAATTGGGAAAATAAAAGCACTTTCCAATTCACTCAATTTACTTTCAGGACCTTGCGACTCGCTCGCCGGCAGGCACCACGGGCACTTGGCAGGGCTGGGATGGCTGATACTGTGCTGTGCCATTAGGAGCCCAAGAGCACTTTTACTTTGGGTGTGTGAATGACTGCATGGCAAATTTAGGGGCTGGACCGGGGAAGACGGATCCTTAAGAGTCTTGCAGGTTTGATCTATTCCAGGGCAGTCCCGATTTTCAGGGCTATGGTTGCTGTACTTTAAATAGGCCTTGCTTTGGAAGGCGCCCACCAACACTGTAGGTAGTTTCTATCATTCGGGTAGGGCATCGGAGTCAATGGCGTGGCATTCCAGAATGCTTGAAAGGACCGGAGATTATAAGGCTGAGCGATGGCACCAGCAAGTTGGCTGCATGTGTTAGGGTAACATTCAATGTCCTTGGCATCGTGGAGTCAGCGATCAAACCCGCATCAATTCAAGCTCTGTAGCCCCGTGCAATTCGATTAATCCTATCGTAGCGTGGTAATTCAACTTCGCTGACGCCATGGTTCGATTCTTATCCGGACAGCTAATTGTTGAGGGGTAGAGGGCGAATAAAGCCGAAGTAGCAAGTCGGAAACCGGGCGTATTAAAAACGGTGGACGTGGGCGACGTAGTAAAAAGAATGACATCTCTACCATTGAGCCATACCCATTGTAATTCTTCTTTGTTATTTGATGCGGCCCACTTAGGTTGCATCTACATCGAGAAACTCCCTCTCACCCCAGCATGCAACTTGTACTACGCAAGTCCTTCTCCGAGACCGTATGAACATGGGGGTTCGAGCCACATTTGTGTAACGCTCGAGACATCGATGTAATACGCTAGTCTAATGCGATGCTTATCACATGTTGAGATATTATATCAGTCCCCTTGTGTTTGTCAACCGCTCCAAGAATGCTAGCCACCCCCGGAGCCCGGGTTGTGGACGACATAGTAAAGAAGGCAAGGACCCTGGAAAATGGGATAGAGATAACCTCTCCATAGTGCAGATCTTAAGATAGGTAAGTACAGAAGGGCAAAAAGAAAAAAAAATAGCAAAACATTCTGTGGCTAACAGGCCCGTGGAATCCCCGGTCCCCTAATCCCCAAACAATATCACTGCACCAGGTCTGAGATAATGCGTCCGCTCCGGGGGTTCTCTGTAATGGCATCATATCATCTTGCAATTCTAGCCCCGGTTTAGCCCATTTTCATCCTTGCTGCGGTCGCACCCGGCGCTACTACCGCTGACATGAGGCTCGCTGCGACTTCTCCTCGAATGCCTGCACGTATCGGCTGGACTCATGGACGAGGTAGTTCTGAATGAGGGTGAAATTGCATTCCGAGTGCTGTAGAAGTTGCATCTTGAGCTCATATATCTCGAATGCCAGCTCGGTCACGCAGGTGGATAGATCGCGGTGAATACGCTCCAGGTCCTGCTCTCTAGACTCAAGTCTTAGCTGTTCTTCCCTCTGCTTGGCACGGAGCTTATTAGATGCGATTCGATTCCGTTCTTGGGTTCTTTTAACGCGACCGCTGCCTCGTTGGGCTGGATGAACGCCGTTGCCGCTGACATGTCTAGTACGATGTACAGTTGAATGCCTTGTCCTCTTCTTTGTTTGCGCATTGACGTCTCTGTCACCTAAAGGAGTTCGGCTAGTGGATTTGCGAGGCGCAAGATTGTCAGAGTAGTAATCTTGCTTTGAATTTGGATTCCTTGATGCCGAGGATGAGTGCCAATGGCCTTGGACAGGAGGCGCTTCTACGGAAACCCTGTACTCAGAAACCGAAGTTATGGGCGCATGCTCTATGGCAGGGTTGAGGCCGTTGCACGGATTCGTATAATCGCTTGCAGGGCTGATATCATGCCAACGGTCTGACGAGCCGGTGTTATAGCGATATAAGAAGCCATCGAATAGAGGACCAGTCTGCGTATGAACGCTATTTGCCGTGCTGCTCTTGTCTTCTGATGAACATAACGGAGGTAGCTGGTTTACCGACCACCATTGCTCCCATCGAAGAGATTCGGACATCCCGAAAGTTGAGTCATCTTCCATGTCACTCAGCTCACCCAAGACGCTATCGTCCGCGATATCAAGAGTGATCACGAGGTATATCTCTATGCAGGAAGGTCAACTGATGGCCAAAGGAGAGGGAGGAAGAGCTAAGAAGAGGCTCTGACCATCTAGAAGCGCCTCGAGTAACCGTTGGGCTGTATTTCTATGCCAGTGATGATTCTCAGTAAGTGAAGAACCGCGCAATGGAAGCCCGGGATGACTGAAGGTAACAGAAGCTACTAAACTGACTCTCATACAAACCGTCGCAAACGAACTGACCTGCAATATATAATCGCAATAGAAAACAGGTCGTAGAGCAACCTGCAAGGGAGCTGTTTTAATTGCTCAGATCGACCAGGTCTCAACGAGCCGCGGAGAGGGTGAGGTGGAAATGAAGGACGTGAAAAATGACTGGATAGCAACCCATGTCTCAGTACCATTGAAACGCCATGCTCGGAAAAAATCGCCCGGAAAAGGTGACCAGGTTTCGAAACTTAGGTGCTCGATCTGGCATCCTGGTTAGAGCTTCCACAGCTTGACTTACTATTTGCTGGGAGGGATGGCGCTAGATGGATAATGGGGCGGGGACTGCATGTGGATCATTCACGCTTGCAAGAGACCGGTCAAGCCTGCTATCCGTGCGCTCGCTCTGAAACAGGGTCACACTTCTTTCTCACCAGTCCAGAGAGGGGATAGTGGGTGGGGTAGGGGATGGGATAGGGGGATCGGCGGGAGGCCTAAACTCTTAGTGTTGACGGCCGTGCGAGAGTCTGAGGAGCCCGCCTATTGGGCAGCCAAGGTTGAACCATCTGCCTCCCTGCCTTTATCGCCGCGGAGACCCAAATTCTCAAAGTAGAGAATAATCGACAAGTAGCCGATACTGTGTTTGTCCCTAACTTTAAGTTTTAGGGCTCATACCTCCCCCATCCACTTGTGCATTGCCCATGCCGGCCCCGCGCATTAAAACTCCTCGTGGCGGCCCCAAACGTATCTTCGTCATTATGGAATAACAAGCAATGTTCCAGTCTTGTGTTGCACACAGACGCTTTTCCAACTGAATTCGACCTTTCAAAGCTTGCGGTCCTGAATGGGGCACTAGCATGTGCTTCGTCAACCTGGGCACGCGCGTCTGTCAGGCATGCGGGCAGCGCGTAGGCGAGCAGCCCGTGGGGATGGTGCCCTGCGCCACCGCATGTGGCAAGTTCGTGACGAAGGTGACGAGCGAGGTGGTTTCGGGCGAGTGTGGTGCTTGTCGCGACGCAAGGGAGAAGAGAACTGAGCTGGCGCGGAGGGTGACCCAGGCGCCCAAGAAATAGTAGAGTGGAGGGCGTGGCGGGGTTTGTGACGCTGATGATGATGGTCATACGGCAGCTTGGGGTTTCATTCAGAGGAGCAGAGAAGAGAGCGGAGATGAAAAATGACAATGGTGACGAGTCGGTTAGTTGTTGGTCCTCGGAGTTGGTCATGGCTGACGTCTCGCGCCGTTTAGGTTTTCATTCATCATAGCTTGAGAAAGGGCCCTGCACCTCTCGAAGTACGGTACGTCGTTTATGGAATTGGCCCAAAAAATCCATTTATATTGTGCATTTGGTTCACCTACAGTGGTCTGGAAATATAGCACTGATAATGACCCTACTTTCTCCATCGGCTCCGGTGTCTTCAAGTCCTCTACCAAAACAAAAGCCCTAATAGAGGGACCAGAGAGGAGGGATTTTGGTCAACGCATGCGAACGGCAGTGCTTCACCCAGATATCGCGCAACAGACCGTGGTTGGCGCTGGGCACTCATATGGATTAATATACTTATTCTGCAACCGGTTTTGACCAGCCCAGCCTTCTTGACTTCCGTTGTCATGTCATGCTGGCTTCCCAAGCAGCCATTCTCATACACAGTGTGCTAGAAGCGGGGGAATATGCGAGGAAAGCTGCAGCCGGGGAGACTGTTCGATCGACTTCCCACATTCGCGAAATTGAGTAAGAAGTACCCAGCATCATTCAGAAGCGATCATTATGCACAGTAGCGTATAACTTCCTCTTCCTTAGGAACACAGAAAACTTGGTTTTCAGTACAATTAGATAGGAATAAAGACGCGAAGGACAAGGGAAGGACTTCGAAAGATACAAAACAAGGAGCCAAAGCACACAAAGCGACTACATAGGTAGTGGCCATGAGCGTTGAGGTTGTGTTATCGATTTAGACCAATTGTTGACAGGACCAGGGGCATTGTGTTCGGCAACGCAAGTAGATATTCCAACAACACCTAAATTTATATACCTATTACCTACGGCTTTAGGTACCTTTTTTCCTTCTCTCTTCAACCTTTAAATGCCTTTTACAGTTCTAATCCTTTGCTTACCGGCCAACACATCACTACCTAAGTGGGTGTTTTTCTAGGGTTCGCCTAACGCATCGCTAGACCCCACTCAATGCTCCAACAACTCCTACCTGATTAACCAACCTGCATTCATTACTCTAGCAAATTAGTCATGGAGGTGTAAACCTGTTTATATAATGGTACAGGGGAGGCGATCTGGCCAAGAGAGCATTGAGGTATTCTCTTGCGGACGTTCATGCCGCCGGACTCGCCCTGAATTTGACTTTGCATGGGCAAGCGCCGGTCAAGGAGTTTCGTCACTCCATGCTGAGCACCGCCCAGGCGCGGGCCTAGGAATTTTGATTCAAATTTTTTCTTTTTCCTTTCCTTGCTCACTTCTTGCATCTCCTGAGCCTCCCTTTGCGTTCCCTATAAATTCCTTTTGGACCAGAATTTCCTCCTCTCTTTGCTCCGCGCTGATGCCATTCTAAATACCAGCTAGCCTTTACTGCATCCCACCTTTGAGGAGCCTCGCGGGCTACTCAGGTGCAAGTCATGCCGTCGCCTCTGAGCGTCACTCCATGGCGGAGGAGGGCTTTGAGCTCGATCTCATAACGCGATCAACCGCAATTGCACGACGGGGATGCCTCGAACCCTTCACAGCACCAGATCGACGGCTCTCATCTTCCAACTGCGACCTCAAGATCGTCGTCCATTCCCTCTGCCCCAGGTCATAGAGAGCTGATCTGATCTTTCATCCACGGATCCGTGCGAGACAGCGTAGGTGGGCATGCATAAGCTCTCACATTGTCCGAGCTTCTCTAATCTCTAATAAAAAGTGCCCGCCGACAGTGTTCAGAACGCTCGAGCCGTCCGGGAAGATACCGCGGAGCTTGCGACGTACCTGCTCTCAGACGGACAGACCCAACAGAGCCGGGTGTTTCTCCAACAGGCCAGAATTTCTTTCCAAGAATCTGTGGAACCCGAAACCGAGGACGATGCATCCACGGTCAAGCATGCGCACTCTACTCACTCTATCGTCGAAGTTTCCGTGCCACAGTCGCCAAAAAGCCGAAATGGTGAGACTGAAGCACCCGCCGGGCCGTCGGTGCTGTCAAAACTTCTCAAGAAGTCACCTCCCCAGTCGATTGCGCAAGACCAACCACATGCCTCCACCTACCATAAAAAAAAAAAAAAAAATCAAACTCGGACAGGACAACATCGGAGCAACCATTATATACACGACATGACAGAGCACAATCCCCTGCTTCATGGGCTGCTTCGGGCGGCAGGAGGTCTTTCATGCCGGATCCCCAGGGACAAAATCTCAAGCGAGACACCCATGGATCAGTGGTTTGGTGGAGGTTGGACATAAGGTGGAAGAACGGATGATCCATAGTGTGGCAGTTGCTGTCAATCCAAGCCGATGGGGTCGAGAAGCACTCTGGCAAAACTGTGTGCTTACACCAGACTCGTCCTTGCCAGCCGTCGCAGTCTGTCACATCGTATCACCAAGGCCGCTCTGACACACGGGCTGTATGACCAAGAAGGATCAAAACTTGGATGAAACAGATCGTGAGGAACACTTCGTCATAGCTGACGAATACGACCCGATCCAAGGAAGGATAAAACAGACCAACTTCAGTCACTCANCTGTCACATCGTATCACCAAGGCCGCTCTGACACACGGGCTGTATGACCAAGAAGGATCAAAACTTGGATGAAACAGATCGTGAGGAACACTTCGTCATAGCTGACGAATACGACCCGATCCAAGGAAGGATAAAACAGACCAACTTCAGTCACTCACTCAGTTAGAAATCAAGAGCTTCAACGCAGTCAAAATCCCTCGTCAAATGTGACACAGTCGGTCTTCTACTCAATAGTTTAGATGCTCTGTATACTGTAGGTCTCCTTAACCTTGTGTTGTCGAATTGCGCAGTGATGCTGGGTGTGATTGATAAAATCAAGGTTATTATTGTTATTGTCATGGTGAGAGCTCCCTAGGGGTTTATATCCCNGCGATTCCATCTAGGACTTTCAACTTTCAATCTAGGACTTTGTGATGTGACCCTGAAGTGAGGGGGAAGCTCCCAATTATTCCAACAGTGCTTAAGAACTTGAAAGCGTCACAGATAGCACTACGGTCGTTGTCTGTGGGCCATCTGGTATGGCAGATGAAGTCAGAGTTGCCATGACTGAGCTTGGAAAGGGTGGTTGCGTTGTGAGGTTGATCGAGGAAAGCTTTGCGTGGTGAGGGGAGATGCTAGCACAAGCTCGCAGTCATTTCCACTTGGCGCTGCCGTTTTATTCAGACTGTAGAACTACTATCACAGTTCATATTAACATTCTACTCTTGAGGATGATTCATTCATTCACGGCCGGCTTGCGTCCCACAATGNGGGAGATGCTAGCACAAGCTCGCAGTCATTTCCACTTGGCGCTGCCGTTTTATTCAGACTGTAGAACTACTATCACAGTTCATATTAACATTCTACTCTTGAGGATGATTCATTCATTCACGGCCGGCTTGCGTCCCACAATGAACCGGTAACTCGTAATGAGTCTCAAGTCCCGACTGCGAAACTCTCTCTTCACACCCTCCATCAATACTCTTACTTGGTCTTGGGAATACTGAAAGACTCGCGTGAAGAGAGCAGGTGTGTGAGACTCGACTGACATTTGCATGTGCGTGAGCTCAAACTTTCCCAACTCCTTAAGAGCAGGGTCCTTAGCCCATGGTCCAATAGGTATCTATCCCAGCATGAGTTAGTTGATCTTCAGAATGAGGAATTTTACTCACCCGAAACACACGTTCCTCGACGTCTTTAAAACCTGCATCAATCATCCATTGCTTGTGGTACTTGGCAACGTTCAGCCGCTTGCCAAACATCTGGCTAGTAGCATCCAACTTCTCAACCCACTCCATAGTCCAGGGTGCACGATCACAGCTGTCATCGTCACTAAAGATCCAAGCGTCGTACTCTTGCATCTCCATCCAGCCTCCAGGCTTGAGATTGTTCTTGGCCTGTTGATAAAACCGCGCCCAGTCCGCAGATGTACCGCTCAGTGCGCGGCCGTGGATGTAGTCGAACTGCTCAGATTCTCTGTACGTCCAAACATCCTCGTAGTCGTCGACATGGAATGAGCAGTTGGCAGGCACCCACTCTGGCTGGATAGGCGAGAGGTCGACACCAGAGACAAGAGCAGTGGGAAAGTCATCGGCCATCTCAATAGCCCAAATACCCGTACCACATCCGAGATCTAGGATACGGAGCTCCGGGTTGGTCTCCGGCTTCGGCAATGGGGCCGTGTAGAGAGCACCGCCGAGAAGAAGACGCCAGATGTGATGTTGAAGGTCTAAACGCTGCTGCTCTTGGTCATCGTTGGGCAGGACATACTGGCCTTCTCGGTATGCATGGTACCGACGACCATTTTCGTACTGGTAATGGTAGATGGAAGATGTGATGGATCCAGTGTAAGATGTGTCCCTATCTGTAGAGTAGGTAGAGTCGGCATCATCATTGTCAAAGGCCTCATGCTGATGCGATTGTGAACATTAATCCCTCACAAGCCACAACGGCCCGCAGCACCTCAGACAACTTACATCGACCTGTAAAGGAGCCGGTCGCTCTTCTTCCTCATGCTCGATCGGCGACTGTCCCGTCACCTCGACCGCTAACGGTTGAGCTTCTGGACTAGCTGGGTTTGAAGATGGTGATCGTGACGATCGCGACCTTGGTTGAGAAAGGCTCTTTTCTTCCTTCGGAGACGCCATGTCTGAGGCTAGCACAGGAGCTACGAACTAGAGGGGAAAATGGGCGGACGACGTGACACTGGCTCACCGCTGAACCTTTTGTACTCTTGTTATCTGAGCAATCAGTTCATCTTCGACACAAGAAACCCCGCGCCAGCCGGACTAATGCTCGGAGCGAGGGCCGAATTAGGAAATGCGTCTCCGATGAACTGATGTTCGAGACCTAACAATCCCTGTCACAAAGAGGGGCGGGCACCTGAAGATACTGCGGCCGTCGGGTATAAGATCTCGCGCGGATTGTCCCCACCGAGAGGGCACTCAACACCACAAACATTATCGCCTCATATCGCCTCGGTCATGTCTGGTGACAAGCTCATCGTTGTTGTTGGCGCTACCGGAAACCAGGGCGGTTCCGTCGCCCGTCGGTTCCTCGAGGCCGGCTTCCGAGTTCGGGGATTAACCCGCAACACGGCTTCGGCTTCGGCCGGGAAGCTTTCCGCGGCCGGCGCCGAGGTTGTCTCCGCTGACCTCAACGACGTCACTACCCTCAAAGACGCCTTCCGTGGGGCCAATGTCATTTTCAGCGTCACAAACTACTGGGAGCCCTTCTTCCGATCTGATTGTCGAGAGCAGGCTGAGAAGGAGGGCATCTCTTGTCGAAAGTTTGCCTACAATGTTGAGTATCAACAGGGTAAGAACATTGTCGACGCCGCAGCCACCGTGGTCGACTCTCTCGATAGCAATGGCTTCTTGGTTTCCACTCTGAGCCAGGCGGAAAAGTGTAGCGGTGGCAAGTTCAAGGAGCTCTATCATTTTGATGGCAAGGCCGACATCTTCCCAGCCTACGTGGAGGCCAATTATCCTGAGCTCGCTGCCAAGATGTCTTGTATTCACACTGGCTACTTTTTCACGAGTTTCAACATTCTTCCCAACTCATATTTCGGCAAGGTCAGTTGTCCCAGGCTGAGTTCAATTGGTTACCTGTGCTTGACCAGCTAATTCTACTCGAATGCTCAATAGCAACTTGATGGAAGTTTCGAGATGGCCTTTACAACCGTCCCAGACAAGCCAGCTCCTCACTTTGATCCAGTCGGCGACATGGGTAACTTTACCTACGCCGTGTATCAGATGCCTCCAGGCAAGGCTTATATGGCCGAGGGCACAACTTGCACTTGGCCAGAGTGGATCGAGTCTTGGTCACGCGTCACAGGCGCTAAGGCCAGCTATCGCCAGGTTACGCCGGAAGAAATGGCAGCCGCCTCTCAGGACAGGGAGGCAGGGGTTGAGGTTGCCTTTATGTTTAGCTATACGTCCGATCCAGGATATGATGGTGGAATGGATCTATTGACGGCCAAGGATCTTCAAAAGGTACGAAATTGGGCCCTTCTTCATGTGGAACTGTCTACTAACAGGTTCTTAGGCTGGCATTGACTGCCCGATGACTTCTTGGGAGGAGTGGGCGAAGAAACACGACTGGTCAGCTGTTCTGGAGAAATAGGCGTTCCTAAACANTAGCGAGACTAAGCAGTGTCAAATTCGATTATGGTAACCTCAAGGATGTTTAGCCAGTACAATCACTCCCTCAGTCAACATTCCCCCTCTCTACCTTGTCAGCTAGCCCAGCCAGCATAGGCGCTGTCGCGATATGATCCAAGACGCCCCCAAGCCACACGATTACTCTACGCCTCAGTCCCGTAGACGCAATATTGCCACTAAACCAGAGATGAACGACAGTCGATACACCAGGTGCTGACTCAGTCTCATAAAAAAGTATGGCCCACGTAAACTTGGTGCCGAACCTGAGGCTTTCGTAGACGAGAGGTCAAGGCGGATCAATACTGACAATGTCGAAGTAGTCATCCTTGGTCCCGTAGTCAGGCACTCGATCTCCTGGCTTGAGCTGCTGAAAGGTCGGGTTGATAACGCGGCTGACGATCCATGACTTGGGCAGCATCCTTTCCTAGCGTGATGTAAGGTACTAGCCCCCTTGTTCTTTTCCTAACTGTATGACCCATGGATATATGTCCGCTGCTGATGCGCTGATAGTCCGGGTCTGGCTGAAAACCATCTCAGCATCGGGGATTGTGTCGTCTCCGGGGTATGCGGCTTGTTCCATGGCAGACTGGCTTGTCGATGGCTGAAGTAAACGAGTGTCTCGAAAGTAGGAACTAGATTTTATTTGAATAATATTCCAAGCTAGTTATGTGTAGATTTATTGGTGTCATATTGATAGCTGTTGGACTTGGCTGGTGTGAAGACGCATCATCTGGCATTTATATAATGGGGCTTGTCTACTAGGCTGCGAAAACGATTTCGAGGCATTCTTAAGGGCAAAACCATCGGTAACGGAGCGGAAGATGAGAATGCCGCGATTTGTCTTTGTCATGCTGGCTGGGGCGGAACACGGACTTTGCTCAAGTGCCGCTCCGCATGGCCAGCTTATACGACAACTTGACAAGCCAGCTTGTAGGCCCGGTCTCAAATGTTAGGAATGGAGGTTCAGCATCCATAGGTTTTGATAAACATTTTGTACATTGCTATTTGCTCCTTAAGATAATCAGCTTACTCTGCAATCTAATGGTATTTAACATCCGGCTGCACACGAGAGACACTCCTTCCATTGCCACCCCAATCCTCCAATTCATGATCTTGACCCGTACCTCTCCCTCTTTGGCGAAGCATCATCTCCACCCGTCCCTCATCGCCAACTACTCTTACTGAAGCAGACGTGTTCCATGTCTGAGAACTCTCCACCCCTCCACCGACGCTCCCCAGCTCATCTGAAGCTTTAGAACGCAGTGCAAGCACAAGGATTTGTCCGAAACTCGACCAGCTAGAGACCTGCCATGGGTGTCGCGATGAAAGTACTGTTATCACGTGGATGAGGACGACAACGACGTGTAAAAGAAGAACCGAGATGGCAAACGGAATGGTCCGGCTTGTCTTGAAGTCATAGATGTGCCCTCCCAAGTAGTAGGCTTGATGTATAATAGTGTCGTTATGTTCCGGCGGTAAGTCAGNTTCGTGGGGCCGGTCTGAGATAGAGCATCCGTAAAATGTGCTGCCAAGGTAATATGAAGGCAGTCAGACGATAAATAGTCCACAATCCCTGAGTAGCAAAAGTCGCGTATCTGCTGATAGGTTGAGTTTGTCTTGTTAGAGAATGTACCATCCAGTTCAATGCGTTCGCCTAGGGCCTTCAGCCATTCTCCCCTCATTTTGATGGTGTCACCAGCTTTGGCGGGGTCTCCAAAGTGATCGTAGAATTTGAACAGAGGCGAGTCGAGCTGGCTCTGTACAATGCTTGATTTCCCCTCCTCAACCCAGACATCGGCCTCTTCCCAGCGAGCGTGGATGCGGCATAGCTCCAGCTCGAGAGATCCATCCTCCTCACCTTGCAAGGGTGTACCGGTGTCGGCCTTCCAGTCATCAATGACAAACACCATGGCTGCACTAATGGAAGATTCCTCGCTGTCCGGGAGATCGACGATCTGGTAACCGAGCATGGGTGACTTCTTCCTTCGAGCGGTTTCGAGCAACTTCTTAAAACCAGAGTCCTTGTCCGTGTCGAGAAGGACATTTTTGTTGGCAACGTTGGAATTAAAGCTAAAGCTTGCTTTGGATCCCGCCGTTTTGCTAGGCGAGCACTCTACAGCAACCAGGGGCTGTTTCCATCTCATCACTTCTGAAGAATTCACAGCTTTTCGATAAGACTTGGTGAGAACATCTGTAGGCTTCTCCCTCCAATATAAATCAAGCTGATCAGCCACGGCGCTCATAGGAGTTGTAGCAATGGCCATGAAGCTTGACTCTAGGTCCTCAAAGTCCATAGTGAGCGAAATGAGTCGACTTCCCGGAGTGTCAAGGTTATAGTTGGAATACGTGAAATTGGCCATCCGTCGTGAACTGCTAAACTCTTCCTTCTCTGGCGGGTCATCGATCGTGGGGATGAGCATCCTAAAAAGG
>WESZ01000369.1:0-14404 GCA_011033785.1 Fusarium cf. falciforme | reverse complement strand
AAGCCTTCACCGAGGCGGCTTTCCAAGTTGAAGAGCGTGAGCTTCGACTTTGGCGGAAACGGGGAGCAGTGGGCAAGCTGCATAACATCATCCGGTTCGTCAGGGCTTCTTCGCAACGGCGAGAGTTGATGAAATCTCTGGCATGCAGCCAGCGCGATGAAGACGATTATTACCTCTTTGAGGAGGACCGGGCTGCCATCGACCTCGAACTGATGCAGAACAATGAAACCAGATGGAATTCGACGTTTCTGATGATCCAGCGTGCAATTCGAAAACGAGAGCAGATTGACCATTTCATCATATATCTCGACACGAAGGCAGCAGAGCCCCGACAACGGGTGCCTGTCCAATATCATCTTTCACCGCAGGACTGGCTTCTCTTGGCAGAGATACAGAATCTACTAAAACCACTCTACGAGATCACCATGAGGTGCCAGGGTTGGGCTAAAGAAGGCCGTTACGGTGCCTTGTGGGAAGTGATGATCGGAATGGAATATTTGCTCAACTTCTTCGAGGAGCAAAAGCTGATATTCTCGCCCCCGGATGGCACTGCTGATGAGCTACAGATTGCCAGAGCCTCGGAAACCACGAGTACGGCTTTCCAGTTCATATTCGCTCTTCTTATGTCTATTTTACTAATACTTTCGCAGGATGTAGTCCTCCACGAGCTGACCAGGGTCGCGGACGCGAGAAACACTTGCCACAGCACACTCGAGACGAATATACCGGTGCATTCTCGCAAGCTGAGAGTCTTGATGATGACCACCGACGATGCATACAAATCTCTAATCAATAACTGTTGGGAAAAACTTNGAGCTGACCAGGGTCGCGGACGCGAGAAACACTTGCCACAGCACACTCGAGACGAATATACCGGTGCATTCTCGCAAGCTGAGAGTCTTGATGATGACCACCGACGATGCATACAAATCTCTAATCAATAACTGTTGGGAAAAACTTGACGAGTATTACAGTCTACTTGGCCAATCGCCACTTTACCCGGCTGCCGTTATTCTTCACCCGCGCCTGTGCGTCGTGATTCTCTCGGGCATCGCGATGTCAAATACCGTCTGGATCGCTCTATGGCCTGACCCGTGATCGGTGGGATGGGGGGCGCACGTCACCATCTCGTCTGCCAGTTCCGACGTTGCGAGCACCAAGTCGATGGTGCTCTCTTTGTCTGGGCCTTGCCACGTCTTTGTGCCCCTCGGAAGGAGNTCGTCTGCCAGTTCCGACGTTGCGAGCACCAAGTCGATGGTGCTCTCTTTGTCTGGGCCTTGCCACGTCTTTGTGCCCCTCGGAAGGAGACTGCAGAGGCCGTGCTCGTTCATCAGGTCGATGATCGGCTCGGCTTCGCCTTGTCTTCTCGCCGACACCTCGTCTCCGGTCCAGAGTAGGTCATGGCGGTGTGATTGTGGACAAGCAGCCGAGACGATGGAACATTTCCTGTTTCGATGCACAAAATGGGAGATACAGCGCGAAGGCATGAGACAAGTTGGACAAAGCATGATGGGAAATCTCTCGTTCTTTCTGGGAGGCAAATCGACGTCGGATGGACAGANGACAAAGCATGATGGGAAATCTCTCGTTCTTTCTGGGAGGCAAATCGACGTCGGATGGACAGAAGTGGACACCTAATTTACAGGCGGTGCGAACGGCGGTCAAGTTTGCAATAGAGACGGGGAGACTGATGGCGAACCGGGAGATATGACACATTAACAACTGAACCTAGGGAATACTAACATCCAACAGCCTCAGGTGGACAGTCCATGCTCCAGCTGCTGAAGATAGGATGCTGAACACTTGGAGAAATCGGCCTCCAAGCAGGTCTGTCAAACAGAGTCAAGCGAGGCTGGAAAGAATCGGAGAGAACAGTGGGGTTTTCTTGTGTGGTCAGGATCAAGATGGCGGAAGTGTAAATGGCAAGCGTATCTAACGGTTCCATGAGACTCGTTCTCCCGGGCGTAATAAAACCTACTACTACTACCAACGACCTCACAGTTCGGTCCCAGGAAGGCACTCAAGTATATAGAACACACTCACTGTACTTTCTTATGTACCAGCTACCTCAGTTATCAATACAACTTGGTTACACTCAATACCTTTGAGCACATTACCAGACGTGACAAACCCCCTTGTTCAAGCACAACGCCAGCATCCCCTCTGCCAACATAAACCCAGCACGACCGGTTTATCCCTTGGGAATCCACACGATCGTCACACAGCCGCACCTGAACATATTTGCTAACCCGGACCCGAAAGGCACCACTGATAGCACAATAGAGCGGAAACACTTGGGGTCAAGCCATGTTCCGATTGGAAACTGCTCTCCGCGCTTCCAAAACGCCTGAGCTGGACGCCTACTCATCATCCAGCTCAGGGTAATACCGGTAGATGCCGTTTGAGTACGCCTGCCTCCTGTCGCTTTCGAGATATTGCTTGATCTTGGGCCTCTTTTTGACAGCGTCATAGAGAGTGAAAACACGATTGTAGTTGCCGCTATCGTGGAGGGTCTTGACCGCCTTTGGGAATGCAAACTTGACACCGTCAAGTGTCTGGGAAAATTCGTTAGCAACAGGGACGAGGTCAGCCAACCCTCCGTTGGATCTATCGGGAGGTCGAGTAATAGGGGAAAGGGGAGGTAACCAACCTGGAATAGTACCAAATCAGCATAAGTCAACTTGCCTCCGTACAACCAAGGACCATCCGCACTCGCCTCTCCCTTCAACACCTTCTCAAAGTAGTGCAAAAATTTAGGGAGCCGGTTCTCCCTATAGTCCTTGGCCCTCTTCTTGGCTTCCTCTACCTGGTCCTCGTAATACAGTCCCACGGCGATCGGATGGTGTGTCTCGTGAACCTCGTTGCTGAGTCCATCAAGAGCGGTGAGGGCGAGCTCGTTGACGTGGTAGGCTCCGAGCCTGTCTTTCTCACCGATCTGGGGGGCCAACCCATGAAGTTGCCCAAGATAGAAAAGAATGTTGGGAAGTTGGTAGATGGTCAGACCACCGTGCCGGAGGACAGGTGGAGCAAATATGGGGGGGTTGAAATTGTCACCCATATTTTTGTCAGACATTTCGGACAGGATCAGGTCCGTGGAGGAGCTAGCAGTGTCACTGTACGTTACGCCTGCTTCCTCCAGTGCAAGTCGAATGGGTTCGCCACGCCCCGGGACGTTGGGCCAATAAATGAGGTGATAAACATCGTCTTTGTTCATGTCAGTTGGTTCAACCATGATGGAGGCCACTGCTATGGGTTTGGAAACCGGTAAATTTGTAAACGAATTTGTGTCGAGCACATGTGCTGGGGAGTCGATTGGTAAAACTACAACTGAAAGGGGGGTAGGGGCGGTGGATCACCCTTTTATTTTCTGCGTGAATGAACTGATGTCATTTGGGAAAAGTCTATCCCTTCCCCAGAAGTTTCACCCTAGAGAGTCAGAATCCTTGTCGAAACTCGGTGCTAGGTCAAGATCATGCTTTTTCTTGCAGGGATACATCTCGCTTTTCGACCCAAACAGGAAAGTGGGGATAAGAACACAAGGTCCCCAAGGGTCCCACTCCTGACTCTTCACTTTGTCAAAAAGGCTGCACAAGGCCAGGGGCGGGGGCCTCAGAGCAACTTAACACAGCCGTAACATAACTGAAGCTCATACCTAAGCTTCAATAACACAATAACAAGCCAATAGTGTTTATAACCACTATAGATGACGCCTCAATAGCC
This sequence comes from Fusarium cf. falciforme, assembly GCA_011033785.1. Taxonomy (NCBI): domain Eukaryota; kingdom Fungi; phylum Ascomycota; class Sordariomycetes; order Hypocreales; family Nectriaceae; genus Fusarium; species Fusarium cf. falciforme. Next base: position 10,684 of record WESZ01000369.1, on the reverse strand, counting down.
ATAAAAGAAGAGAAATAAGGCCATGGTAGCCTCAACACAGCTTCTTCTAAGTTGACTGCCTTTCCCATCGCAAGGGATAAAAGGCATGATCTTCACCCTCGAACTAACTCAGTTGCCAAGGACCAGCAATACAAGACGAAACGAATCCATCTCGAGCGGATCAGGCGGAATAACCGACACGCTGCCGCTGTGAGGTGGGTTGGTGTCGGAAATGGATGAGTCATTCGGGGTAGAGATGCAGAGAGGGAGACTTCGTTGGAACGATATGACGCCATAAATGGCGGTTGCAATAACACAACATAATAAAACATCGGTGATCATCACACAACGGGGGTCCTGACTCTTCACAGCATCTTTCCGGCCCTGCCTCCGTCCAGAAGTGGATTGATGATGATTGTTCCTGTCGGATGTTGATCCCAACAGTAAACAGGGGACCAGCACGATCTCGAACCGTAAGCGTGAATTCACAGCATAGTCTTGTATGGCGAATTTCACGCAGTATCCCGTATGTGTGCGTCGAGGTACCCTAACCCATGGACAGCCTTTCAACTCCCCACTGCCCGAGAGAAGTACCATAGGATCTATAGAAATTCGGACGCTCTAGCGTCGCCACAAAAATTCGTATCAGCTAATTAACCAATGGTAACTCGACGGCTTGGAGGATTAAAAGTGGAAAAGGGGAGGGGCTCTCGTTGCTTGTGACAGAATGGTTCCGCTGACTAATTACCTCGCAAGACGTAGTTTTGAAGTCCCTGAACACCCTTCATCAGACACCGCTGCAACGGCGCTCCACACCTCTTCGGTAGTCATCCTGGTTCACTGTTGTGTGCTCTTGAAGTACCATGTTGCATGATCAGAAAATCCCGACGTCCATATGAGAAATGAGCCAGACGAACCACAGGCCCCAGTGGAAAGCTGAATAATACCTTCCATTTCGAAGAGCCGCATGGGTGGGTAGCGTGGGTGGTTGCCATGCCTACTGAAGTTATTGGCCCGGAATGTCATATATAAAAGTCACTCAGAATCATCCCAAGGTCCGGTTGTTTTCCCTGTGCAGTCACACCTACCGAGATTCGAAGAATGCTTCCCACCGAACGGATTATCTGAGGTTCACGACACTCAATAATCTCGAAAAGATCTCAAGCAACCAGAAGATCTCACACCGACCTTTTCATCATCAGCATGTCCGTAACGGAGATGTACTCCCTGAGCCCCCCCTCGACAAAGGATCCAGAGCGTGCCTCTTCAACGGTTCCTTCGATGGTGGTAGACGAGAGAGCCAGGATTGATAACACATCAACTACCGACGTGGACGATGAAGCCCCCCAGATGCTAGGCACATCAAGTGAGACGGTCGAAGCCGCCAACAAAGACAACAGCGAAGCGTCGAAAGAAGACAGCAACGACCACAACGAGTATCCCGGTGGTATGGCTCTTGGCTTCATTGTTGCTGCTGTGGTCCTCGGCACGTTCCTCGTTTCCCTTGACATGACCATCGTCGCCACCGCCATCCCTAAGATCACGGACGAGTTCAAGCGTATCGACGAGGTCTCTTGGTACGGCTCAGCCTTCTTCATGTGCGTTGCCGCCTTTCAGTCGAGTTGTAAGTGGCTATCCAGTCCTTTCATTCTTGTCATATTTCTTCTTCTCCTTTTCCATCATCTTGACATCCTCTTGGCGCTAACTCTGTCGAATAGGGGGCAAGGTGTTTAAATACTTCTCTTTGAAACTCGGCTTCCTTGCCTCTATCTTCATATTTGAAGTTGGCTCTCTCATCTGCGCCGTCGCACCCAGCAGCGTCGCCCTTATTATCGGGCGTGCCATCTCAGGCATCGGCGCCGCCGGTATCGGCTCTGGAGCATACACCATTATTGGATTCAGCGCCCGCCCATCTAGCAGACCAGCCTTAACTGGCATAATAGGGGCCGCTTATGGTATCGCCGCCGTCATTGGACCCCTTCTGGGCGGTGCTTTTACCGACCACGTGTCTTGGAGATGGTGCTTCTATATCAACTTACCAATCGGCGGGCTATCAGCGGCTATTGTCATCGTCTTTTTCCGAACTCCGCCTCAGGCCGTGCCGGTACATGCTACACTCAGAGAAAAGCTACTTCAGATGGACCCACTCGGTATTGCCCTCATTATGGGTGCCACCATCTCTTTCCTACTGGCTCTTCAATACGGTGGTGTTGAGCAGCCCTGGGAGTCGTCAACCGTAATAGGCCTATTCGTCGGTTTCGGTCTTATCCTCATTACCTTCATTCTGCTCGAGATTTGGCTGGGCGAGAGGTCAATGATCACGCCCCGGCTCATTAAGGGACGGACACTCTACGTCTCGTCTATCTATGCTTTCTTTTTCGTGGGTTCCTATTTTATCCTTATCTACTACCTTCCTATCTTCTTCCAATCCGTTGCCGGCACGTCTCCAATGGCCTCCGGCATCAGGAACCTACCTCTGATTATCGGCGTCACCATTGCCACGATTGTCTCCGGCGCATTCATCACCGCCACCGGCATATACACTCCCGTTTTGGTCATATCTTCTGCCTTGGCGGTGGTTTCTGCAGGGCTCATGTACACCTTCGACATTGGTACTAAGAGCGACAAATGGATTGGCTATCAAGTACTTGCCGGACTCGCCTGGGGTGCTGGGATGCAAGTTCCGATGATTTCTGTTCAAGGCACCACGAGTGAGAGCGACCTCGCCTCCGCCACCGCCATCCTATTGTGTAAGCGCTACCTTTTCTACTGCCGTACCACATCCTTCATTTGTCGAAACCGTGAGTAACAAGAGTCTTCACAGTCTTCCAGACCGTAGGTGGTGCATTCCTCGTTGCAGCAGCCCAAGCAGGGTTCTTACAGACTATGCTCAAGAGCGCCATGAAGTTGGCACCAGACGTCTCCCGCCAACAGCTGGTGTTGACGGGGGCGACAGAGATTCGCAGAGTTTTTGACGAGCAAACCGTGCCCCTCATCATCCAGGCGTATATGGACGGCCTGAATGTAGGCTTCATCATTGCTATCGCCTGCATCAGTGCCGCCTTTGCCGTGAGCCTATTTTCGCGCTGGAGCAGGCTCAACACCAAGAAGCTCGCTGGAGGTGCTGCTGTTTGATTGAAGCGCACTAGGTGGATGCTCCCCTTGAATGCCTGAAATTGTTACGGTGGGAATCGGATTCCTTTTGCGATGTCCCAGACGGAAACTGTCACACATCTGAACTCCCCCAATCACAAGGCCTTCCTGTAGCAACGTCACAACGCCATGTGAGGGCCACGAGGTTAGACATCCATCACTCTCAGTCACGGACGCAGCCATTTCATGAGCCAAAACCGTCGCTTTCTATAGTATCTCATTCTGTTTCATTTACCTCAGAGTACTGCAAGAACCTCTAAAACACTCGATCGCATACTGGCTGTAAGAAAATGCCGCAAGGTGTGCGTAATCCCGTTTCTTGACTGTGTGAACCTGTGCCGTGCTTGGTTGTTGTTGATGGTGGGATCAGGGGCGTCCTGCCGAGCGGTAGTGAGGCCATGCTATTGCCATAGAAGTCAAAAGATTAGGTTACGGTGTTATACGGTATTGGGTTTTGATACCGTCATGTATTCTTGACTGTGTTTTTTGCTGTTGTGGCTGATGGCTTCTTGTCATCATTGCAGACAATAATAAAAAAAAGTTATTTATTTATAAATATTTTCTGAAGGAATTAAAATATACTAAGTATAACTAGACTAGACTACTTTAAGACTTTCTTACGGACTTTAAAATAGAGATCTCACGCACTTCTTAGTAAGGCGGATAAGGGCAATTAATCAATTGATAGCAATACAGATTTAGCCAGAGAAAGAGCCCAAAAGCTACTCCTTTTTCTCTGACCGTGACGAAGGTAATTCCTGTTATCGAAGGGCAGCCCGCCTCTGACCCTTTTCTACGTACAGGAAATTGCCCAATCCCCCAAAACAGCTCACCACCCTTTTCCCCCAACTCAGTATCCTCGAGACCGATAGATTGATGGAAACCATTGCTTAACGAATAAGCGGAGAAACAGCATTGTAAATGTTATCAGTGATGAACTTGTTTGCTTCTGGTCAAAGGGCAAGGACATTTTCAGCATGAACTCCGGCCGTAGCATTGAAAACAATTCGGTCGGTACAGTTGGCGGTGTATTTTGGCCAAGCTGATCCAGAATCTTTTTCTCTTGTCAGTGGAATATCAATTCTCAAACCAGAGTCACTTACAGATGAAAGTATTGGGGTCCATGTCATGGAAAAAATGAAATCCACATTCGGCTGATAGTATCAGCCAATTCAATGTAAGATTGACCCTTGCCCTCAAAAGGATTCGGGCCAAGGAAGGGTTGCTTGATGTTGGGAAAGCCTGTCCCACCAATCAGGTGGAAAACGAAAGGAATCTCAGAAAAATGTGTAACACCGTAGGTCGTAGATACGCCACCGAGAATAATGTCGAACCGATAGACATATAGAGGCACTTTGCTGTACTTTGCCATCGCATCGAAAGTAATCTTCCTTGGAGCGGTGAAGAACATGTCGGTAATGATGCTTGCGACTCTTCTCCACTCTTTTCCGAATTTCTTATCAAACCCGCCTTGGTGATCCCTGAGGACCAGTGCGTCCGTGTCATTCAGTGGGTAAAGCTCCAGAAGACTCTCGACAAGAGTCTCGTTGAGACCCTGGCCGCTCAAAAAGTCGATGAGATCTTGCTCGCTATCAAGGCCAAGAGGGGCGATTGCAGTTCCTTCGTCCGAAGTGTCGCCTGCCAGGTAGGGTACTTTGACAAAAGCACCGTCTTTGATCTGGTTCAGAGGGTAATCCATTAGGATATCACCATCCACCTGAGGGCCATAGAGTAGAGTCCATGAGGGGTTGACCAAGTTCTCAGTAGGAATCGTTGTGTCTTTGGCTCGGGCCAGGTAGTAGAACTCGTCGGCAGAAAGGGTTCGCAAACATGCGATTTTATCTTGTGCGTCACCACAACCACCCCGAATTGTGAGATTCTGGTACTTGACCTCGCTTTCCTCTGTAATTTCGTTAGAATATTCTTCTTGAGTCGGGGATAACGTCACTTGGTCCTTACCTTTCCTGGCATTGCCTATGGCGGTTCCCCATGGGCCATGGCGCACCGGATGTTGGAATAATTGGGAGCTTCCCCCTCACTTCAGGGTCACATCACAAAGTCCTAGATTGAAAGTTGAAAGTCCTAGATGGAATCGCNTTCCCCCTCACTTCAGGGTCACATCACAAAGTCCTAGATTGAAAGTTGAAAGTCCTAGATGGAATCGCATGGGATATAAACCCCTAGGGCGCTCTCATCATGACAATAATAATAACAACCTTGATTTTATCAATCACACCCAGCATCACGCGCAATTCAACAACACGAAACACAAACGAAAAAAAGAAGAGCATAAGGTGTGGTATAGATCCTGCGTGGCCGGCTGCGTCGGCTACTCCCTAAAAGGGGAGTTTTTTCGTCGTCGACTATGGGACTGCACATCCTGTTGAGTGATGACCAACCATCCTCGACAATTGGAGATATGCGCTGTTTTCTAAGGCTTACCTGGGGCGCGACATGCGCATCATCGAGTGAATCAAGAGATCCCTGCCGCTTGCTCGATCCAGCCAGAGCCGACGCGGGAGCTGGCGGGAAAGCGCCGCCCGCAACCGCGGAGGTGTATCTTCCCCCGCGAAACCAAGGGATGGGTGGTTCTATCTGCTGTTTCCGAGGGCGATGCATCCATCTTGCCGTCGTGGGAGCTCACCCTTAGCTTCTTAGCTAATAGTGCTCACATTTCACTGGAGAGGCTCAGCGCACCTTCGTTGAGACAAGCGAGGTAGCCGCAGGATGGCTTGCAGTACGGTTTAATCGTGGACGTTGGTAGGAGTGGAAGGCGTCAATGACGCGTCATGAACCTCAAGAGAATGGAAGGGGCACCATGGTAGACACTCAAGGGCGTTCTTTGTGACACCAGACGAGGAGAAGAGACTACTGTGGCTCACCGGGGTTGGAGTGCTGAGGATGAAGTGGCGAGGTCTCCATTCAACACAGTGGGAATATCATATCAGAGGTTTCAACAGACTGACGCAGAACACTCCTAAGCCGGCATTGACAGCCCTGCGTGGTTTTCGCATCAACAGCGCTATATTGTGCCCCATTTAGATTACGGCATGCGTATACATATATGAGCCCGTGTGGCCTGTCAATCTCCCTCAACTTGGGCCCGACTAAGCGACGAGGTAGGCCAAATTGTAAAACATGTCAAAGAAGCTGGCCTCGGAGGCAGTTCGGAAAAGCGGTCTCATATCGGAGTCTTCGCTTGCGTTATCAAGAATTTTGGATTGGTGAGAGTGCCAGAGAGTAGCGCGAAATTCACCTGGAAGGTCTGTAGAATCGATTGTAACATCCAGGGGTGCATCAGGGTAGACGTAGGTGCAAAGTTCTAAAAAGACTATAGTTAGTTAGCAATCTATTTCTTTCGATTAAGAAAAAGGGAAACGCCCTCACCTTTGATAAGCTCCGTAAGGCTTACGGGAGCCTCCGATGGCGGGTACATAATGCTGGTTGAAGGCTTTGTTTCTGAACGAGGTACCAGTAAGTGCTTGACCTGAAATAAGGCGGTGAGACTGCAGACAGCTCAGAGATTGGATGTTAAGAGACTCCAGCACCGGTGGCTCAGTTGAAGAGGCATGAACTTATGAACACAAGAAGACCGTCACCCATGAGGTACGTACATCTGGGTTTGAGAAGGGGAAAGAGACAAGTTCTGTGCTCAGAACAGCCAGTCCAAATAGTCTTTTTTTTTTTTTTTTTTTTTTCACTGGCTGGCTGGTAGGCATAGCCTGTGGCCGACTACCGCCATTTAAGCAGGGGTTGGGGAGGTTGAAGTGACAAGGCTCTGCCAGGTAGACAGTACAGGGGGCAGCATATCGGTTGTGTACTCCTCGTATCTACCCTAGTTGTGGCGTTATTGTTACTTTTTATGAGTAAAATCTATCGATCCGGTCCTCCGTACAGAGTAAATTAACAGCAGATCGATATAGAAGCTCAGCAGCGGGCATTCTCGTGCTCTTCCCACTTGCCGTCCCCGCGGTTACTTTGTAGGTGAGAGTAAGCGCAGTGACCAAGATTGCCATTTTTAGATAATCATGTTTAATGCACGGACTCGAAAGCAATATTGTTTTTTTTTCCCTTTCCCCACACAATCAATGCCTGTAGCCCTTGCTCGCTGCGCTGGCTTAGCTCTGCCGGAGCGAGTTGTTCCAACTCTGGAGATCTACTCCAGGCTAAGGATCTAACAATTGTCACCACGGTCGCGTTTAGATCGTAGCATGATACAGCTAGGCTCTCATCTTCTGTCATCAAACAACATTGAGGATACTCAATATAGTGATGAAAATGGATTGGACCTGCTTTCAACCCTTGGCATCCTTCGCCCTGAAAATACCTTTGTTGACCGCGAGCTCCCCCTCAATCCGTGAGGCCGTGTGTCCTACCAACAGCAATCCCCAGGTTGTCGCAGGGCATAAACGTGGTCGCACCACACAATAGCATCCTTGGATTAGTGTGCAAGGGTCGGGCCGCTCCATCTAGCTTGCCGCAGATCTTCGCTCAAGAGCCGTCACCCAGCATCGACCCGTCATTGCATCACCTAGTTCCGCCATGTCAAATATGTCACAAGCCCAACGTAACTATTAGTCCCGTGTGGAGCTGGGTTCCCTACGCTATCTGTGCGTCTGAGAGGCAACTGGCTCCAATAGGAGTACTCCAGCTCGGGCACGGGCCCTTGGGGAAAGTCTCGCGGCGGGTACACTAGATTTCACTCAAGGGAATACTCTGTAGTTGAAAACGGTGTCTCGATAACCTACTGAAGACCGTAGGCCCAAATCAGGTCATTGTTCTCAGCCACGGACGTTCTATTGAGTAATGGATCCACCAGGATTTACAGCGTTTTCTGAGCTATCCTCATGGTGGTTACTCTTTTCAGCCAGATAGCATGGCCTAAATCGGTAGCTTAGTCAATAGTGTGGTGCCACTCGAATGATAAGGCTTGGCCCAGACCGGATTCGGCACTAGAGTGTTATCGTCCCCTCTGTCAGACCCCATTTCCAGCGACTCCAGTCACTGGGGAACAAGACTTGTTATTTGTGATCAGTTACCCGGGAACTTCCGCTTGCTTCCATGATTGGACTCCAAATAGGCTGTAGCTTGATAGTCCGAAGCCCCCTTTAGATGACTGCGGATGGACCCCGCTTTAAGCTGTGTTTGCCTCTCTCTTTTAGAGTAAGGCAAGCCACTGGCTTTGGTTTAGCAATGCACTTACCAGGATGACCAATTTCACTGAGCGACACATGAAGATCTTTCAGAACAAGATCTATCAACCCCTTTACTGACTGAGCAGCCGCAAGGCTATTGGGGGTGCCATAAAACTCCAGGCCATGAATCACTGCGTAAATTCTTTCGCCGGCCTGATCATTTTACGTGTTCATCGCCTTAGACAACAGCTTGAGAGAGAACTGGGAAATGGCTAGTAGCGAAGTGGTTGGCATAGCACCAACGCTGTAGCGCCCTGCTCTCGGCAAATGCGCCCTCCCTGACACATTCCCAAGGTTGCTTGATTTTGCCAGGACTCAGGTGACTACACCAAGCTTGTGGCTACCTGAGGTGCACCTGCTGACCATCTGACAATATGGTCTGATCACCTCGGTCGCCGAGAGTCGGGGGTCCTGGATGGTGAACTTCGACGGATGGAAGCCCCATGTCTGCCGGCCCGAGCCACATCTTACCATAACGGTATCCCCGGGCTGGCGTTGATAATATACATCTCTTCTAAAAATAGCGGGGAATTCATTGATGTCTTTAAAAGATTTCGTATGGTGTTTTGGCCGTAAATGTTTCATTGAACAAACTTTTCGTACCCTGCTTGTACCGTCGGGATAATCGGGGTCATGTGGGGAGTGGTATGGCTTGGGGGTCCTTGTCCACTCTTAGGATAGGAACGTGAAGTGGTCATGCTGGTTGATCACAGTGACAGGAAGATAAGGTGGGAGCCGGATCAAGTGCTGTGTTACGCGAGAAAGCTGTTTCTCCTAGAGACCAGAGGGACATGTCCTTCTGCCTATTGGTTCAGCTCGAGGTACAGAGGAAACTGAGACAATGAGACTTGGGAGCGGCACAGCTGTGGCCCTGCAGTTGGATTGGAGGGGCGCGCAGATAACCACCAAGGCTGGGAGAAGAGGGAAGTATGCTAACCAGATCGAGGCCCTCCAACACTTTGGCCATCGGAGCTGAGACTTAGGTGCCAGGGCGGCAATCGCCCGCCCAATCAGACCGATAGTGCCATTGGCACTCTCAATAATCTGGAGACAAGGGAGGACACATCCCGGACTTTACGACGCGTATAAAGTACCATGTCTAGATTGCCCTGCTGGCGCAGAAGTGGTTCGCCAGATCATCTACGAATGGATACCTCACTTTCCACCTCAACCCAATCCGGGCCGGCATACTCAAGCGCCAAATTACCATAGTACGCTTTCCAACTTCATTCTACGGTCCACACTGACCTTTAGAAGCGATATTTTACCGCGCTTGGTTTGGCGTTCCACGCATGACCACAAGACAAATCCTCTTACAGGCGAGCCGATCCGCAAAGAAACGAGCCAGGCATACTCCGGCTTCAATATCATGATAGGCGACGCGCGATCGAAAGAGGCTTCATAAACCCTGCCTATCTAATGCATGGGGGTGGGCAAGACGGCAAGCGAAATCGAGAGTGCCATCGGCGCTCTCAATGGTCACTGGAGGTTCAAAGTCAAGTGCGTCATTGACATTTCGTAATCGTATCCCTACCTCACGAGCCAACAGTATTTCTTTGTTCGTCTCGCCAGAAATTGTTGGATCATCTTGAATGCATAATAGTTTATAAGAATGCAAACCTGCAAGACATTATGTTGCTGCCTTGAACCGTGGTTCGTCAGGAAATCCCATTCCCCCGTTTTCACGTCGGTCACCCCCAAAATCCAAGCCTCGACAAGCCCCCAACGCCTTATTGCCATCGTAGTAGTCACAACAATAGTTGTCAGACAGTACGTGTATTCGGTCTATTGATCCCAAATCAGTGTATTCGTGTTGTGTTGTTGATTTTTTTGTGTCTGCCCTGAATGATCTACTGTTTCTGTGCGTAATCTCAAGACCCCGACCCGCACGTGACATCCCAGCATATGCCTTCTATTCAAAAAAAACATTCAATTACTGTGGAGATGCTGTTCGGAAGTACTCAAAGCACTGAAACCGACCACGCCGGGCTCACTGAGCAGAACGAGATGACTCCGTGACTCCAGTATCCTCGCTGGCCAGAGCTGTTCCGCAATCGACCCAGGCTTGGAAATGGATCAACCAGCGCTGACTTCAATTCAAGTAAGTCAAGTTCGGGCCCCGAACTTGATTACTTGAAATAAAATCGTCCATGAACTTACTTAACTTGAATTGAATTGATATACTTGAATTGAAAGCGTTGACCTGAGGCCAGGATGAAGCTATTGGTACCCTCACGCCTCCCCTCCATTACGGAGGCCGATAGGGAACACTGTTGCAAAACCCCCCTGTCAGTTGTCGTTTGGGCCCCTTCCCCACTCTTAAGCCAGAAATCACCCCACACCTTATTAGTCCAGAT
>WESZ01000385.1:0-13769 GCA_011033785.1 Fusarium cf. falciforme | reverse complement strand
TGCACAATGGGTAGATAAAGACTACAAGCTTCGTAAGGCACTACTATCTCTACCAGAATGTGCAGAGAGTCATTCTGGAGAAGCTCAAGCGCAGGCTGTTATCGATACTTTAGAGAAGTACGGGATACAGTCAAAACTTGGTTGGCACACGGGTGACAACGCGACATCAAACGACACATGTCTTGAGTCTATACAACGCAAGCTAATGAGTAGACATAAGGTTAGTTAACTACGCAGTTTAGGCTACAGGCTGACATTGAGTAGATTAAATTCAACGCAAAAGGACGTCGTATACGCTGTATCGCGCATATCATTAATCTATCCCTTCAAGCCTTCCTTCTCGCATCTTCTAAAGAGGCTCTAGTCGCAGCACTCGAGTCAGCATCCTGTGTTACTGGAGAGGAGCTTCTCTCCCAGTTTTCCGAGGTCCTAGCCTCTCATCGAAAGAAGGCTGCCGCCGAACGAAATACAGCAAAGAGAAAGAACGGAGAGCCGGCCAGAAAGCACAAGCGCAAGGGCAGCACGGCTAGCAATACGTCCGTGATATCGNTTTCCGAGGTCCTAGCCTCTCATCGAAAGAAGGCTGCCGCCGAACGAAATACAGCAAAGAGAAAGAACGGAGAGCCGGCCAGAAAGCACAAGCGCAAGGGCAGCACGGCTAGCAATACGTCCGTGATATCGGCTAACGACTTTAGCGGCGTTGAGAATGTCCCTGCATTACGCAAGTTTCATGGCTTAGCTATGTGGCTAAGTTCATCAAGCCTCCACCAGAATGCGTGGGATAAGGCAGTGGGACTGCGTTTAGGGATGGATAATCATACCCGCTGGTCGTCCTGGTATTAGGTTATTGATCGTGCGATTAGAAAGAAGGATAAAATCTAGTCCTTCATGTCTGATCACGAAGAGGCCATCGGAGACAATCGGCTATTAGTTGGAGATTGGGAGTTGCTAGGCAAAGTACATACGTTTCTTCAGCTATTTGCTTCAGCAACATTGTATGCAGAGGGAGATGGCTCGTCTATCTCACAATCGTNCATGTCTGATCACGAAGAGGCCATCGGAGACAATCGGCTATTAGTTGGAGATTGGGAGTTGCTAGGCAAAGTACATACGTTTCTTCAGCTATTTGCTTCAGCAACATTGTATGCAGAGGGAGATGGCTCGTCTATCTCACAATCGTTGATGCTGATGGATATGTTTTCCCTCCATTACGAAGAACAACAGGTACCCTTCAGTCTATCCACATCAAGTCGATTACTAACATTGTATCAGAAGATATATCAGTTGGATGAACACTCCGACGAACGGATGGTTCGAGCCATCGATATGGGATGGTTTATCCTCTCTAAATACTACCGCCTAACTGACGAGGTTCCCGTATACGCCGCCGCTGTCCTCCTTGATCCCCGTAAACGCATCGCGTATATCAAGCAGAACTGGCCAAAGGAATGGCATGAAGATACTATTGCCTCGACCACAGCATTCTGGCAAAAGGAATTTAATTACGAGCAACCCAGCGACTACCCTCTACCCCCACGTCGATGCCACCACCGCTGGCAAAGAAGCCAAATTAACTCGCGATACTATCAAAGAAGCTGGAGGTTAGGACTATTAACGCGAATGTCAGGGATGATTTCACTAGCTTCATCAACGTTGATGCAACAGGTATCCCTCCGGATTGTACGCCTCTGGAGTGGTTGTGTCAACCACAGCAGAGAAAGCAGTATCCGAAACTTAGCCGCATGGCTATTTGCATTCTTTCTATCCCAGCAGAGTCATCGGAGCCGGNCGAATCACATGCAAAACTATCGAGATGATTGAATGTACGGGCAATTGGTTGCGTCAAGGACTCATACGGCCTCTGCATGAGAATGGGATGGGTCTAATCGGAATCCCACGGCCGGAGGGTGACTCTCAGGACGTTGACGATGATAGTGGGCATTATTTCGACTGGTATTAGAGCAGGCGCGGTGGATATTTCTCACCGTCATAAATCGTTCATTTGTTCGTTTAAATCGTTTATGCGTTCGTTTAACCGTTTGCAATATTTTTGAACCGTTCAAACGTTTGAGGAAATATTCGACCGTTTAAACGGTTTGCCCATGTATGGTAGTGTCCCGCCAAGAATGATTCTGAATCAACCATGACTCTGTAGCTACTTTTCATTATGGTTTTAGGGTAACTAAAGTTGATATTAGTAGAAGTATTTACTTCAAACTAGCAATTCGCTTTTCGCTGTAATGCAGCTATACGTGTTCATTTGAGTGGCGGGCTTCAATCTCATCATCGTCCTTCTCCAAGCCTGCCTTTCCCCTCTCCGCAGCCGTGCTTTTCATGTCGGCGCCTGCTGAGTGGTCTAATTTCCTCTGCTCCTACTTTTAAGCTCGACAATTCCACAGCTTAACAGTAGGAGCCTATATTACCACAGAGAATATGAGATCAGGGAACAAATATCATATGACATGTTAGTGCCAGGATGTAGATGGCGAGGAGAATGAGTCCGAATGGCCAATCCGTGGCTGACGGCGAGTGGTTGCGAGTCTCGCCATATGTAGCTGTAGGAATAACGACCACCATGCTGAAGATGGCTGGGTCTATTTTATGAGTCGATTAAGTTCTAGCTGCAACAAATCTCATAATAGTTGCTTCGTTTGGCCCGTTTATATACAGTATAAAGCGGACATATCCCTCACCTCATCCTCCCAGTCAAGAACCTCATCAACTCCTCCAGCTCATCCTTAGGGGCCCTTCCACTGTCCCACTTTCACCACACCTCGACCACGTTGTTGAGCCCACTCTCTGGTCTCAACGCCCATGTCGATGCTGCCCAACGTGTTTCCGACCTGCTGCCCCGTCAAGTCGGTGGCGCCAGTCACCGTATTGCATATTACCCACGCCGCGCGCCACTGTTCCTGTCACGCTGACGAGCGTGCGCGTGACGCCTACCGATCGTGTTTCCTAGCGTGCGCGTGACCAACTCGGCGGCGTCCGTGGTGTGGTCGGTGGTGGTGTTCTTTTGGTTTGTGTGGCATGGTGTTTTGGGTACAGCTGGTTTGTTGGTCTTAGAGTCAGGGCCTTGTACATACATTTGGTTGAAATATCGAGGTAGCTTGGCGGTCGTGGTGGTGTTTGTTTGTCTGGCTGATCTGTGGCGTGATTCCCGTCATCCAAGCCCATCTACACTACCCTAAGCTTGGTAGACAAGATGATCGAAACAAGTTCCATGCCCGAAATGACGCTAATACACACTCCCAACTTGTCACCTTCACATCTCCATTGGATCAAATTTCTCACGGCATTATCCTCCTTCACCTACAATGACGTACCCGGTAGTGCTCGTGCGTGCCGTGTGTGGGAATTGTCAGTGTGTGGTATTGGTCCCTGCTCGGGCGGTGCCTATCTCGAGACCCTCAAGGGTAGGGCGGCGAACTTGTGAATTTGTTCAAAAAAACACTACGGGACAGCTCACTCACTTGCTACTTGAATTCATGGGTGCTGATATGAGACTATTAGAATGCCCCCGACTACCGGTGCTGACGCGAAGACCTCTTGCGTGACTATGACTTTGCCTGCCTGAATTCACTCAAGGGCCTAAGGCAGTTCTGCCCTTCTACATGATCTTTTCAAGAATCACAATAAACTCGAGATTCAGTTGACAAATCCTATTCCTGTCTCGGTCAAATTGAGACTCGCAATGTAACTAAATGATGGAGACATGTCCAAATACACGCTATGTGCAGGTTGAACCCGATATGGCAACTCCTCGCTGCCTGATGTCTCTTATGCTTTAATGCGGTACCCAAACCTCGCTCACATAGACCATCGCCTAACGAGCTTCTGCTGGTCCTGGATTACCTTCTCTGTTTGGAATAAATATCGACTTGCACAATGGGCAGTCGACATGGTGTTTTTGGAACCAAGAGTCGATGCAGCTCATATGAAACAAGTGTTTGCATTTCAATCGTCGGACGTTGTCTCCATCTACTAGGACTTCGAGGCAGATTACACTACCACGATGTCAGTATTGTCGGGAAAATTGCACCACTTGCAACGCACCAGACCTCAGCTGAGCTGGACTGGGCTGAAGCACAGGTTGCCTGCCTGTTGAAGCCGTCGACCTGCTTGTACTTCTGTGAGGGATTGGCTTCATTTAGCGTTTGTGCATCGATTGACTCCCTCGATGTCCCTTTTGCGCTCTCGACGTCTCTCCTAGGTTGGCGAGAAATACTTCGGCCTTTCACCAGATGGCTTTTGTTCATTAGCGTGCACATGGATTGCAGGAACTTGGAAGGTATCACATACAGAATCAGGAACACGAAGGCTATGGCGATGATGACGACAAATA
Organism: Fusarium cf. falciforme; assembly: GCA_011033785.1. NCBI lineage: Eukaryota > Fungi > Ascomycota > Sordariomycetes > Hypocreales > Nectriaceae > Fusarium > Fusarium cf. falciforme. Next base: position 9,424 of record WESZ01000385.1, on the reverse strand, counting down.
CCACCAGGTGCGGTATAGGCAACCCTAGCGTTGAGGCATCGTAGTCGTTTGGCTGAGTCGAGTTGCCTGCATTGGAGCTCATGAGCTGTATTTGTTCGTGAATATACCCGTGGTCAAGCTCGGGCCGCGTTCGACAGATGTGATGAGGGTGGTTCATCTTGGCTCATTAATATATCTGGGGGCCAGCAATGGTCTTTGATGACCCTCAAAGCGCTTGGGACACATCGGGAGCTGATCAAATATCATGACGCAATCATACAACGCCTACCAAGAACGCGCAATTTCTTGAAGGGGTAGTGGTTGCCTCCTCAGTTTCCGGAGCTTTATCGTCAAATAGTTGCTCCGGTCATGGAAAAATGCCGCCCTTTCAGGTGACGTAATGAGCAGTTGTGTGCCACTAGAATGATCAGTCACATGCAGGTAAACAGGAAAAAGGGGGATAAAGAAAACGCTCTCCACAAGATGGAGATCGTCGCAGCAAGTTCCGCCCATCTTCTTGCGCCAGCCCTTGCCACACGCCGTCCACCCAATAATCGTGTTGGCCACGGTGTGTGTGCGGTATAAAGCAATATTGCGGGAGTGGAAGATGATGTGTTGTTCTTGAAAGGTCTAAGTTACATGTGTCTGAGAGAAGCACAGCTCCTTACATAGTCCCCACATCCCAGCCATCAGCAGATCGGACCATCCGAGTCATACAGTCTCAACACTCATCCACAGTGAGATGAGAGCCCGGCTCTAAGAGTTGCATTGAGACGTATTGTATAAGGTCAGATCACGGTTGTGCGCATTGGAATACCTCAGGGAAGCGATCATCAGGTCCGAATTTAGTGTGGTCAAAGGGTCAGAGGTGGCGGTGAAGCAGCTGAAACTTATTGTAGTTCATAAATTTAATAATGGAGTAGGTAGGACGCTGGTCCCCGAGCGAAGAGGGCTTCTAATGGTTCTCGATCGTAGTTTCCTTGCGGAGTCCAATATATATCAGGATCCCAAGCCAGATGTATACATATGTGTTGAAACAAAAATGGGTTACCCCCAGAAGACTGTTGAGACTTATACTTCAACAATATGAGACCTTGAGCCTCGTCCACTTTTGCAGCCTTGAGCCATCTTTCAGTTCGTGGTTTTGGCTGTCAATGACGCCGCTCTTATGCAAGCTGGCGACCCAGTTGTTGGTGTATTCAACCCAGCTTTTGACTAGGGAAACAGGCACAAAGAGCTGGAAGAGCTGTAGTGGCTCCTGGGGCAGTGGGTTGACCTTAAGGTCGCGAGGCGGCACGNTGACTAGGGAAACAGGCACAAAGAGCTGGAAGAGCTGTAGTGGCTCCTGGGGCAGTGGGTTGACCTTAAGGTCGCGAGGCGGCACGTTGCAAGGCTGAAAGTTGAAGCCGCGGTCTTCAGCTGGGGAAAACTCAGGCCGGCATGTATTATCAGCCGCTTGCTCGCGGCCGCTGTTTTCTTCTGTTATGAAACTATTGTCATCATAGATATTGACTGCCGGTGTCTTAGGAGGTATCTTTCGGGAGGGCATTGCAATGAGCAAAATGAATTATGTGTGATTTTAGCTGTGAAGGGTCTGAGAGGGGTTTTTGNTCTTAGGAGGTATCTTTCGGGAGGGCATTGCAATGAGCAAAATGAATTATGTGTGATTTTAGCTGTGAAGGGTCTGAGAGGGGTTTTTGGGTTCCCCGCAGGTTACCGTCACGATGACAGGGGGTGATGTGGGGCGAGGTACGGAATGGAGGTTTATGACAGCCGATGGGATAGAGAGCTTTGGAGCTACAGTGGGAGGCAAGAAGTATTTGCCCACCCTTCCGTACCGGGCTTGGCCGGCTAACCCGATCCGGGCTTTATTATGAGGCCGCTTTTAAGCTGTAATTGCAATCACTCAAGGGCTCACTTTGAAGCAGCTAGGGAATCAATTGAAAGCTAATACTTTGTATACCAGCCATTTGCCTTGATAACAGCAGCAACCCGGTTTGACATCTTCTCACAGAGCTTTGCAATACTGCTGGCTCGATCTCGTGCCAAGCTTCCTGCGCAGCAGCCACTAAAGCCGCCTTCGTCTCAACCGTATCAGGGGCATATAGCAATTCAGGATATAGTTCATAGATCTTCGCCTTCATAAGGACCCAAAGGTTCTCAATGGGGTTGAGGTCCGGCGACCAAGCTGGCCAGATCATGACCTCGATGCCTAGGTCGATGAGGAGGGCTTTGACGATACGGGCTGTGTGTACGGGGGCGTTATCATGCATGAAGATATCGCCGGGTTGAACAAAGGTGGGCAAGACTCTTGCGTAGAGGTTACGAATAGCTTCGCCTGTGACATAGCCGTCAAAGGTCATAAGGTCCGTACGAATCATGTCTCCAAAGCCGGCCCAAAACATCTGCCGTACGACGCCCTGTCTCATCCGCTCAGTCACATCGCCGGCAGCTAGCTGCTCTGAGGGACTAAGGAAGGTCCAAGTTGGCTTGATTCCTTGACCGCGGCGAACCATACACTCATCACTCCATCGGACCCTTCTCCAGTCGATATTCTCATAGCGGAGAGCCCACTCAAGTCTACGGTCGGCTTGGAATTGCGTTAGCGGGTTACGTTTTCGTCGGAGCCATTTCCTCTTATCCATTTCGCGAAGAAGGTATCGTAGGGACCTTTCTTTAACGGCGTTATCGACGGAGGCAAGGAGGTCTTGGTGCGTGATATGTGGGTTGGTTGTGACGGCTTCGTATAGTTGATCGCGTTGCTCGCCGGTGAGCTTACGCGGCGCGCCGGACCGCGGCAGAGACGCGTTTTCTTTGCGCTTGGCTTCTTGCTTTATCGTGTAACGGATCGTGCTGAGAGGGACTTCGCGATGGCAATGATGAATTTGGCGAAAGGAATAACCGCGGTCTCGTAGCTCGCAAAGGCGCGCCCGAAGCTGTGGCGATAGCTCCTTGCCTCGCGGCATCGTAATGTGTGGTGTTGAAAGGAGGAAAATGCGTAGCAAAAGCAGCGAGGCAAAAAGGTGGCCTAATCGGGTTAGCCGGGCTTGTGGTACGGAAGGGTGGGCAAATACTTCTTGCCTCCCACTGTAAGCTGCCTATCGCTATAGGAGCTCTAGAGTCTTGACGTCGGATTGCAAGAGATGTTAGATTGCAGATCACTGAATTTCGCGAATATCTCCTTGCTTGCGGTAAGACTGCCAACGGGTATTCGCCCCACTGCTAAGGCACTATCTAAGTGTCTTATAAATGTGGCAGACAGCTGATATTATCATATTGCTATCAGAGTGAGCTGAGAGAGCTACTAACCGTAATTGGTTTAGATCCTTGCACAGTACGCGTTGGCAGTCTTACCGCAAGCAAGGAGATCTGAAAACACGATCTGAATTGAATTCTCTTACCTCACAAGGAAGTAATGTGGAGAAAAGCAGCCTCAATTGAAGTGGTGTGCAGATCAGTACATTGAAAAACGCCACCTGAGATGTCAGTCGTGGCGAACTTGCGTTGCTGCATTCCTATGCGGTATTTGTGCGACTAATGGGGACGTCACATGCCGGAAGTCTTCACTACATCAGGCCCTAAAGACGTGTCACGCGTGGAAATTTTAAACCTAAATCGGTTGAAAGGAGGAAGATAAAATAAACACGCCTTCAGCTGCTCTCCCATGATCTCCAGCAGTCAACATTATCGAAGTCTGGTCGTCATTAATAACCATTCTGTATCATCACTGTATCCATCACATTCTACTTCAGCTATTCCAAAAGCTTAGCAAGAATTATGTCTGATCCTGATTCAAGCGGAATTCGCATCGAAAACAGAGCAGCATTTTCATGCTGGGTATACGTCAAGTCGGGCGCTCATGAGTCCGAGCATAGTGGACTTTTGATGACTGGGCAAGATTACACTTTCCTTTTTGCGGACCTGGCCAAGAACGGGTTTCAGGAAGGGGAAAATTGCTGGATGTCTGTCGATGTGCAAGCCGGCACAACCAACCATGAATCTAGAGACAATTTCAACCTGGCGAAAGATGGTGGTTTCATGGGCACCTATTCGTTGACAGGCGGGACTTTAACCCCTTCCTGGCATCGAGAGTTCTGAAGAATTGCACGGGCGATACGCCTACATAGTGGATAGGGGGGCATTCAACTTCGCTGAGATCAGCTTGGGCTGATTAGGCAGGTGGTCACATGCACAAGCCAGCAGGGCTACCAGAGTGCTTATAAGTCAAGAGATTTCGTTCTTTTCAACAAGGGAAGGAAGGCAACACACACGGGCAAGGATAACATACAAGGACATACGGAATCACTGGAGTCTTTAGTCGATTAATGATACGGAGCTGCCATTCTTCTGATAGTAGCAATATTATTCTTAAATTTGCCTCCAATCTTTGACTCTACTATTAAGGACTTAGCCTGTGTCAACTTTCAGCACATATCCAACTATCCTGTGATCTCATGTCTTGTCCAGATTGAAAAAAAAGCATTCCACCAAGTTCTGTCACATTCGACCTGGGATTTTGACTGCATTGAAGCTCTTGATTTCTTCCTAAATGATTGAGGGGAGTCCTGACAGCACCCGGCAGCGCGACTTTCCTCTGGCTGAAGACCGAGGGCTCAATTTCCACCCTTTTCATGTGGAAAGGCGCGAACTTAAGGTCAACCAACTGCCCCAAGAGCCGCTATCCCTCTTTCAACACTTTGTGCCTCTTTCCCTAGTTAACAGCTGGGTTAACAGCTTGCTGGAAAGGGGCGTTATTAATGGCTGGGGCCACGAGTTGAAACAAGAGTCACGGCTCCAAGCCTGGACCCCGACCTCTGCAGCGGAAGGATATATCTGGCTTGGAATCCTAATTTATATAGGAATCCACAAGGAAAGTGAGGTTAAAGACCATTAGAAGACCCCTAAGCTTGGGGATCAATATCCTGAACATTCAATCATCAAGTTCATGCTATATAACTGGTTTCAACTCCATCGTCACCTTCGCCCAGGGTTCAAAGCCAGTACACTCCACTACATATCTGAGGATATGGAACTGATGTGGATGATGACAGATCACGACGGTGGTATGGATGGATATGTATCCATTATGGATGTGAATCCACAATGTGGAAAGGATTTCCACATAACGAGCAAGGGAATAAATCTGTTGCATAACTCAACCCCTGACATATCGCCATCATTCCCTCGAAGATTCTGCCAGTATCTGATCCAACTGCCCGATCAATCCTGCACGTAGCCAACTGCGTAAAGTCTGGCACAGGCCGATAGTTGAAGCATCTAGCCGATTCCTAAGCCTCGTAACCATCTGCCCGGCCACTGAAAATAACCTCTCACACTCTGCTGACATAGGGGCCACAGTCAGTAAATCCAGAGCCATCCTACTCAATTTGGGGTACCTGAGCCGCCTAGTGTGCCAGTACTCGTATGGATCAGTAACGACTCCCGACCGCACAATGGTTCTCTTGGTCAGTGAGGTCAAGATTCCGGAGCTGCTGGCAGGTTTCTTGGAAAGATGCCGGGGCGTCCTGTTACCCATGGTACGCGGGCTGTGAGCAGGTTTTGGAGTTGCGGTTCTGGCGCTCAATAGCGCTGGCGGAGCATTTCTGGGTTGCTTGGACCAGTTGGGCTTCATTTCGCGGGGCTGTGATTGATGCTTGAGCTTCGAGAACCAAACATGGCTGCGATGGCCATTCGCCATGACTGACGTCGCGATAGCTTAGGCACTTCCTGTTTCAAGCCACCTAAGTCTCATCCTTCGGGCGTCTAATCCCGTTATGCACATCCCCACTTCCCACACTCCGAATGGTATGTAGAGTCTCCTTTCTTGGCTCCCCTCGAAGCCCTGGTCGATTAAGTGGTGTAGACTGAAGTCCTGCTGCGAGGCTAGAATGGCCGCCTTCGGCATCAGATGGGCTAGCCGGGACTTCTCTCTCGATCGTACGAACTTGTCGGACCTTAGGCGGCTCTTTCTTTCGAGAACCACTTAGGAACCGGTACAGTTTGCTCCCACTGCCGGCACTCGGAGGCCCAGATGACAACTGCGGTTGTGAATGGTCATCGGTAATAATAATTGGCACCGGAGCAGACTTAGTTCCCGATTTTGATTGCCGAAACTCAATGCTCTTGTTTGATGTCAGGTATGAGAGGCGCATGCAACTCCCACGAGCGAACGAGGAGAACGACCGAGGGGACGGACTAGTCGGGCTCGTAGGACGAGTAGAGACATCATCATCTGTCGATGGCGAAGGCACCTCCATATGGATCGGAAGCCGGCCGTGTGTCTGGGAGGGTGCCATAGAGGAGGTACGCGTCGAACTTTTGTCGGAGGGCGCGTATATCCCAGTGACATCAACATCCATTTTGTCGGAGGTCATGGCACTCTTATCCATAGCAGCGGATGTCAAGCTGGGCAACGACCTGAGAGAAACATTGGAGCTGTAACCGCTGTCTACCTTGGACACGGTCTGGTGGGTGTTCTCAGATGAAGGGCTCGGGATGAAGCCGCTGTCAGATCTGGTCAGCCCTTTAAGAATCTTGTTTTCAAGTACCAGGTGCATTTTTTCCGGGCTAGGTTTTGCATTCAGATCTTCCCTGGCGCCTAACACCTCGGCAACGGGGAATGCTGATGTATTCCCGCTCCCAGACATCTCGCTCTCACATTTTCTCGACTTGCTCGTGTCGCTCAAATGCTCGGCAACAGAGCATAAAGCCGTAGTGGCGGGTTGCTGAGTTGCCATTGGTTCCTTAGCCCGTGTCTCGTTCAACCTTGCGTTCGTTAAGGTTGAAGGGCTGACCTTGCCATCAAAGTAGCCCTCGCGGGGCGATGCCACTTTCGACCCAGAAATCCCTTCTGCTGTAACATCATTTTCGAGTACTGGAGTAGCCACTGGCGCTCCATTTGTGATGCGCAACGACCCAAACTTCATGTCACCTAATTGTCTATAATCTGCTTCGATTGATGTCGTGATTCGTTCCGGAGATTGCCCACCTGAATGGATTGAAGGCATTGGCATGCACCTCACCATGTCCGATTCAACTGAATTTTGCCTCGTTTGAGCGGGCGGCGGTGAATGTCTGTTCCGAAAGCTTGACTTGGCTGATATTGGGTGGTTGGAATGGTGTGCTCTGGTTGCTACCCCAGGTGTTTGAATGACTGAGCGCCGATGCATTGGCAGGTACAAGTGGACGTCTGAATTCGCTCTGCTGATGTGTGTGCTTGCAGATTGGTTGCCAGTCTTCGTGTCCTCAGCAACATCCCGGCCACTCTCAAAATAGCTCTCAGGGTTAGTCACGATGGACTCCCTCCGGAGCTTTTGTTTTGGCCTTTGAAGATTTTGACCTCTAGAAGCTCTCGTCTCTATATTGGCAGAGCTTCGTTGGCCGGGAATTAACAAGCTATTCGAGGTGATTAGCTCTATATATCATTATGGATGACCATTGAATGAACCTTTCAGCACGCGTAAGCGAGCGATGGCCGCCATCTTGAACGATGGAACTGGCTCTAGATCTATTTACGAAGCTGGGTACTCTTACAGACTGCTCTGACTGGATCGATTGTGACCGCACCACATCATTCAGTTGTGTCGAATCCCAATGAGCATTTCTGTAAGTGGGTGACGGCAATGGACTCATGTGGTCTCTCACTGGCACGGATATACCGGATGGGGGGTGCGCCGCTCTCCACGAGGAGACCTTGTTGGTGGCCGGAGGCAGAGAACCCACGAGATAGGAGTTGGAGGAGTGCTGACGAGGGGGTGTCACAGCGGTAGCAGCGGATGGCAGACTAGCTGCCGATGCATGGCTGCCGACTGGTGGCTTGGATAGCTTCCGCTGTTTGCGAGGGGCTTCAGCGGATTGGGTATTCCCCATTGAGCCCATCTGCCTCGAGCTCTTGAGCTCATAAAGCTACTGAACAGGGTAGGGATGGTAAAAGGCTTAGAGCGGAGCATATGAGGCTCCGTCAAAGAGCACAAGGACCGTCCAATGGCACATAGACGCCTCCATGCCGCTAAACGTGTGTTCTCTTGCGTCTTGTTTAGGTCGTTCAAGACTGTTACGAAACTGCCAAGTTCAAAGGCAGCAGCAGTAACGATAGGAGGATTGGGAGGAAGAGGTTGAAGATTTGAAGAGAGGAGGGGGAGATGAGACTCTGCGGGAAGAATCAGAAGTGAAGAAATTTAAGGGATGAAGGGAGGTGGTTGGGGGAGGTAGAGCCGAGTTTAAAAATCCATGATTGTTTGGCTGAGGTTAAGGTCGTAGGAGGGATCTCCGGGACAGGTGAGGAAGAGGGGGACACTAACGCACCTAGCAAGTTAAGTTTGATGCTTCAAGCTTCCGATCTCAATACAATCGTACCGAAGCTCCACGTTTCGTCAGCCGCTCACCTCCACTTGGAAAATCTCCAGCTGAGGCTACAAGGTTGCTAAAGCAGTGGAAGATAGGCGAGGGAGTGTCTCCTTCCAAGGGCTCGGGCAGAAGTCAGGCAACTTGGATGGATGGAAGCTCCAAGCTCTCTGGATCGTTAGAAAAAAAGTGCTTCTGACCCGTGATTCGGCAGGTGAAACAGGAGATCAAGGAAAGTGCTGAGACGCACCTCAGGGCACCTAACTTGCAGCGGCTGCAGCGTGCACCGGCAGGGGACTTGCAGTATGCTACAAGGTTAGTGAACTGAAGCGAACCGTCGACCTCCTGGGAGTCGCGCTTCTTCCTACCTTGCCACCCCACCTCTCCCCATGGAATGCCAGAGCCAACGATATTCAGTTTTGGATTTACGCATTATTACACACGAACTTATGCCTTCTTGTCCCGTGTTCATCACCATCTCAGGTTCTTTGAATTATCCGTACCGCGCGGCAGCAGTATAGCACCGCTTTTATCAGAACAGGAGATGCCCGATGGTCGTTGGCGGGTATAGCCCGGTCGGTCTCTCTCGTGAAAGTGCCAATTCCTTTCAGTCTCCATCTCGTCTCATCTGCCTCGTCTCATCTCGGATCTGCCGCAAATGAATTTCATTTCATCGGAGCTGAAGTGCTCTTGTCCGACTGCGATTGCAGCATGGGTTGAGCTTCAGCGTTGTAGAGCAGATGGCAGCTTGAAAGAAGGAAACGAAACGCGCAAGCCGCCCAAGCACTTTCGATTGATGCGATATGATCGGAATCGACAACCTATCTGTTGCAGAGGGATAGTTGCCTTGGCCGATACGATACGACGCGTCATGATGGCTCTATGCCGTCATCTCCCACGTCGGACAAGAATGCTCCACCATTGCACCTACCACCCACACCCCGCCACCTACCTACGGTGTATCCCATCTCCTGAGTGCGCATAGCCCTCCCAAGATGTCACGAGACCCACCCGACCCCGGTAACCCCGGAAGTACGTGAGGGGTACGAAAAGTTTAATCCCAGAAGGAATTCCTGCTAATTCCCCGCCAAAACACCATCAA
>WESZ01000384.1:874-13784 GCA_011033785.1 Fusarium cf. falciforme | reverse complement strand
ATTTATAATTAGTTTTAGCTTATAATAAATATAATTATAAAATATAATATCTAATTAAATAATATTTATAACTTTAATAAGATTAGCTTCTTTATAGATATAATTATAAGTAAAATAATTATTATAGGCTTAAAAAGGTATTTAAAGCTAAAATTAGTATAGCCTAGAAACTAAGAATATATTATAATTATTTAAGTAATTAATATAAAAGGCTAAGTAATTTAGCTATTTATTATTAATATAGGCTAATATTACCTTATTAATTAATACTAGGATAATAACCTCTTAGGTAATTAAGCTATTATAATAACTTAAAATAGCTAGACTAATAATAAGATTAGCCTTAAGTAGCTTAAATACTTTAATTAATATATAATTAATTAATTAATTAATTCTTATTATCTCTTAATTCTTAATAGCTATAAAAATTATTAATTTATTAAATTTAAGAGATATTATAATAAAAAGAAAATTATTTAGCTTTATATATTACCTTATTTCTCTTATTTATTTTAGCCCTTTAATATTAAATATTTTAATATATNTTATTATCTCTTAATTCTTAATAGCTATAAAAATTATTAATTTATTAAATTTAAGAGATATTATAATAAAAAGAAAATTATTTAGCTTTATATATTACCTTATTTCTCTTATTTATTTTAGCCCTTTAATATTAAATATTTTAATATATTAAAATAAGCTTATAATTAAGAAATAAAATAATTAATTAAATATTTTATAATTTATATTTTAAAGACTAAGTTTTTTTTAGCCTTCTATATAATATATAAGATTATTATAATAAAAAGAAATATTAAGGGAGCTTTTAAAAGAGCTAGTTTTATTCCCTTTAACCTAGAAATTATAATCTTAAAGCTTAATATATAACTATAGACTTTAATGCCTACTAAAGAGGTAATTAATCTTTCTACCCCTTAGGTCTTAAGGACCTTAAAGATTATACTTAAGGCTAGATCTTAATCTAAATACCTTAAAAGATAAATTAAAAGGTATTAAAGTAGCTCCCTAGAGTTAATCCTTAAAGCTCTATAATCTCTTATAAAAGAAATAAAAGCTATTATATATAAGGTTACTTTATTAATAACTAAGGTAAAAGACCTTTAAGAGGTAAATAAGATATTAAGCTAGCGCTAAAGGGCAAAAAGGATTAAATTATAGAAAAGAGGAGTAATAATAATAAAAGAGGGAAAATAAATAATTAATTAGATAAATATTAATATATAGGTAATAATAAAATTATTAAGAAGTAATAATTAAGAAAGATTAGCGTAATTAAGTATTTAATATTATAATATCTATAATAAGCCTAGGTATAATATAAGGACTTATTAAGTAATAATTAAGATATCTAAGAAAGAATATAATAAGTAATCTTAATTAATTAAATAATTTATAGTATTTTTATTATAATCTTTAGTAAAAAGGTTAGGATTTTTAACTTACTTACTTATCTAGCTTACTTACTTATTAAGTATATTAATATACTTTTAGTATTTTATTATAAAATTAATTAAGGCTTTTAAGCTTTTTTAATTATATAGTTCTCTTAAAAGATAGAGTTTTACTTATAAGAAGAATTACTTATAATAATTAATACCTTAGTATTATTCTAAGGTTTTATTTTTAATATAAAAACTTTTTAAAAAACTTTTATTAAAAAGATTAATCTTATATATAGCTATAATAATAGCATAAAATATATTTCTATTAATTATTAAAAAGTATAATAATAAAAGCTTTTAATATATTAGGTAAAAGACTTCTTTTATTATATTAAAATAACTTAGTAATTTTAATAATAAAAGCTTTATAATTAAAGCCTAAAGTATTAATATGCTTAAGTTAATAAGATTTATATATATAATTATTAATAGCTTTAATTATATGCTAAAATTAGCTATACTTATAATAAAGAGCTTATATCTTAATTAACTAAAGAGGTTAAATGCTAGCCCTTTTATATAATAACTTTTTACTTTAATATTTTACTTTTTAATTACCCTTATAATTCTTAATTACTTAAAGAAATTAAAATCTTAAAAGGTTATATTTTTATTTTCTTTAAAAAAGGGGTAATTATATCTAGTAATAATTATAATTAACTAATTAATTAATTTATAACTAATATACTTAATAAGTAAGATAATTAAATAAGTAAGATAATTAAAAATGCTAGCCCTTAAGATAAAAATTATAATAAAAATACTATTAATTATTTAATTAATTAAAACTACTTATTATATTTTTCCTTAGATATCTTAATTATTACCTAATATATTTTTATATTATAGCTAGGCTTATTATAAATATTATAATACTAAATACTTAGTTATATTAACTTTTATTAATTATTACTTTTTAATAATTTTATTATTACCTATATATCTATATTTATTTAATTAATTATTTACTTTTTTTCTTTTATTATTATTATTTCTTTTTTTTATAATTTTATTTTTTTTACCCTCTAATATTAGCTTAATATCTTATTTACCTCTTAAAAGTTTTTAATCTTAGGCCTTAATAATATAATCTTATATATATTTCTCTTTATTACCTTTATAAGAGACTTTATAGCCTCTATAATTAACTCTAGGGAGTTATTATAATACCTTTTAATTTATCTTTTAAGGTATTNCTTTATTACCTTTATAAGAGACTTTATAGCCTCTATAATTAACTCTAGGGAGTTATTATAATACCTTTTAATTTATCTTTTAAGGTATTTAAACTAAGATCTAGCCTTAAGTATAATCTTTAGGGTCTTTAAGACCTAAGGGGTAGATAATTTAATCCCCTCCTTAGTAAGTATTAGAATCTATAGCTATATATTAAGCTTTAAGACTATAGCTTCTAGGTTAAGGGGAATAAGGCTAGCTCCTTTAAAAGCCCTCTTAATATTTCTTTTTATTATAATAGCCTTATATATTATATAAAAGGCTAGAAAAAATTTAGTCTTTAAAATATAAATTATAAAGTATTTAATTAGATATNCTTTAAAAGCCCTCTTAATATTTCTTTTTATTATAATAGCCTTATATATTATATAAAAGGCTAGAAAAAATTTAGTCTTTAAAATATAAATTATAAAGTATTTAATTAGATATTTTATTTCTTAATTATAAGCCTTTTTTAAAAATATAAAATACTTAATATTAAGGGGCTAAAATAAATAAAAGAAATAAAGTAATATATAAAGCTAAATAATTTATTTTCTTTATAATATCTCTTAAAATTAATTAATTAATAATTTTTATAGCTATTAAGGATTAAGAGATAATAAGAATTAATTAATTAATTAATTATATATTAATTAAAGTATTTAAGCTATTAGAGATTAATCTTATTATTAGTTTAGCTATTTTAAGTTATTATAATAGCCTAATTACCTAAGAGGTTATTTTCTTAGTACTAATTAATAAGGTAATATTAGCTTATATTAATAATAAATAGCTAGATTACTTAGCCTTTTATATTAATCGCCTAAATAATTATAATCTATTTCTAGTTTCTACCTTATATTAATTTCGGCTTTAAATACCTTTCTAAGCCTATAATAATTATTTTACTTATAATTATGCCTATAAGAAAACTAATCTTATTAAAATTATAGATATTATTTAATTAAATATTATATTTTATAATTATATTTACTATAAGCCGAAATTAATTATAAATAATAATTAGATCTTTATATTTAGCTCTCTAGTAATTATATTTCTAAAAAAAATATATCTTAAGGTCTAAATATTACTTAATAAAGTTTAAGGCCTAGTATATACTAATTAGTAATATACTATAATTAGTAAGTAATTAATTAGTTATTTCTTTTATATTATAAAGCTAGGGAAGAAATCCTCGCGAATTTAGGTTAAGAATAAAGTAAAAAAAGATCTCTTCCTTTAGATTAGATAGCTTGCGTGATTTAGGAATAATATTAGCTTAGGCTTAAATGCCTTAATTGCGGTTAAAGAGAGTATTATAGTTAACTTTATAAATTCTTACAGCTCGCTAGAGACTTAAGTTTAGGGTATTTTAATAGGCCTAAAGGGTAAGAAGAATTCTAGCCTCTTTATTTCCTTCTAATATATTAGGTAGTTAAGAATTAATTAATTAAATAATAATAATATAAGTTAAGGGATTTTTAATTATCTTACTTGTCTAATTATCTCACTTATTAAGTATGTTAGCTAATTATTTAGTAAGATATAAATATAATTATAATAGCTTTTTATAAAAAACTTTAATTAATAAATTAAAATAATATAGCTAATACTTATTAATATACTATTTTATATAACTATACTAATTATATTAAGGAAGTCTATAAGCTTTATAGGGGTATATAAAGTATTTATAATAAGGTATAAGTAATAATATTAAATAATAACCTTTAGAGTATTAAAATAAATATATTACTTAGTATTTTAATATTAATTAAACTTATAATATTAAATTATAATATTTTTATCTTTTTAATTAGTCTTTTTATACTTAATTAATATATAAATAATAAGATTAATTCTATTAAAAAGAAACCTTATTATTTATAATAAAACATTAATTACTTTTTAATTTAAAATATAATTAGCACAGGGTAGAACTTATAATACTTATGCTAAATACTAAGATCCTTTATAGTACTATATAAAAGAATTAAAGAAGTCTTATTAGAATTAGCTAAGATCTAACTATATAGCTATAAGTATAAGTATATTTAGAAATAAAAGTAATTAGGATTATAGGTTTTAATAGAATTAATTCTTCGAGTTAGTATTAAGGCTTAGCGCAGAACTTAATAATAAATTAAAGTATATAGGTTTATTTAGTTAGGCATATTTAATAAAACATAATATATATATATCTTAGCTTATATAAATATATAAATAATAATAATTTTAATAATAATTATAATAATAAAGAAGTTTATATATATAAATATTAAAAAGTTTAGTTATAATAAAATAATTCTTTTTATTAATATTTTAATTAAATAATAAAAAACTAAATAAAAAGAATATAAAATTTAAAAGTTATAAATTTAATTAATATGTAATTAATATATAATAGATTAATTTTAATACTTTGAAAGTTTTTTAATAGTTATATTATTTATATTATTATAACTTAGTGTTTTATACTAATATTATAAGCTAAATAACTAATTTTTATGCTTTTTATAATTTTTATAATAATATTTATAACTTAATCCTTTACCTATAGCACAGGAGCTAAGGTACTAAAAGCTATAATTATATTATTATATATAGCTTATTATAAGTATTTTTTATACTTTAATAAAGCTTATAAACCTTATTAATAAATAAGTAGCTTAATCTTATAATATACTTAAAGGTAAATTAAGGTAACTTAGTAAGAGATATATAGTTTTATATATAATTAAGCTATAATATTTATTACCTTTTAATATAAGACTTAATATTAAAAATATTTTCTAAATACCTTTATATTTTATACTTTACCTTAATATACCTTATTTTATAAAGATATAATATTAATAAATAATAATAAAAGTAATATATCTTGTATTTTAATAATAGCTTGTTATTAGTACTACTAGTAATAAAATATAAAATAATAATTAAAATTATTAAGTATATTTTCTTATTAAATAACCTAACCCTAGAAGTATATTAATATTAGATTATATTACCCTACCCCCTTAATATATTAATCTAAGTAAGGTAAGAACTAAAAGCTACCTTAGATAATTTATAATAAATTAGCCTTATAAAAATATTAATACTAAGAAATCTTATTATAGTCTTATAGCTATTATTAAAGCTATAAAGAATTAATTTAGTCTTCTTTAGTTATTATTTATTTAGGCTTTAAGCTATTCTTATATATAATAAAAAAGGCTTTATAAAGTATTAAATATAATTTTTAAATAAGCTTCTTAAGTATATTAAAAATAATTACTATTAATATAATAAAAGATTAATAGTACTTATTACCTTATACTAATAAAAAATATAATAATAAAATGTTTTTTATTTTGTAATATAAGTATAAATAAAAAGTTAATATATTAAAAGCTTAATTTCTAGATTTCTTAAAAATAAAATAATATTTTAAATAAAAGTTAAATATAGATTTTATTTATTAAATTATAAGTTAAGTTTTATAATATTATAATAGTAAATATAATATATAAATATATTAAATAATTAAATAGAATTATTAAAAATATACTGTTTTAATAAAACTATTTTAATTATATAAAAATATATATAAATAAATAATAATTATATTAGTATTAGGATATTATACTATAATTTATTAATAATTTATTAATAATTTATTTTTTATTATAATTAAACCTTAGATCTTAATAAATTAATTTAGTTAAAAATTTTTAAATATTAGTTATATTTCCTTAATATATTTATTTAAAGTTTTTATATAAAGTAATTATTATAATAGTATTTAGAGATTATTAATTAATTACTTAGTTATAGAATAATAAATATATTTATTATAATAAAATTAAATTTTTTAAATATACTATAAATAATATCTTTAAGTCATAAAAGTCATAAAAGTAATTAAGGAATTAATACTACTAAAAAAATACTTTTATAAGAAAATATTAAATTTAAATAATTTTTAATTTATTTAAGTATAAGGTATTTAACATTAATAAAAGTAATTTTAATATATTATTAAAGCTATTAATAATTATATAAATAAATTTAATTAATTTAAGGTTATTAAGACCCTAGGCTTTAAGTATAGAGCGTTTACTATTAAAATTACTAATATAGTATTTAAAATATTTTTATATTAGTTTTAAATAATATAATAAAATAAAATAATTTATTATTTTAATATATTAATTATATAATTTATTATAATTATTATTAAAATTACTATTATTAGTATATTTATATAAGCTAAGATATATATATTATATATTTAACTAAATAGGTTTAATTAATTAAACCTATAGACCTCTATCTACCTCTGAGTCTAATACTAAGCCTTAGTCCTAACTCTTTTTAAGTCCTTAAGGAATTTAATATTTTTACTAATAGGATATTCCGCTTCTTATAGCTTCTTTTTAAGAGCCTTTAATAAGAAAAGCGTTTTTCTAAAAAAATTAAACCTTTTATTAATATTATAGCTAAGTAAAAAATAACTAAGTAAAAGAAAAATAATATAATTAAAGATTATAAGTTCAATTAATAATAAATTATTATATTCTATATTTATATTAATGCTTTTAATCTATGTTAATCTTAAGATAAAATAACTCTTTTTATTATATATTGTTAAGATATAATAATATATTAAAATAAATATAAGAGTAATCTTAGTAATAAGTAATTATAAAAAAAAAAAAAAACTAAATATATCTTATTAAATCTATATTAAATAAATAAAGATATAATTATATAAAATAATCTTAAGGATAATATAAGAAATATACTTATATATTACATATATAAATGTATTAATGATTTATTATAATCTTACTTAAAGCTATCAGAAATTAGATATTAATATTAATAAAATACAATAATTAGCTAATAATATAGCCTAAGTACTAATATATTAAGAGAGATGTAAGGCTAAATTAAGCCTTAAGAGAATATTAAGAATATATACCTAAAAGGCTATTAAAATCATAATATATCTTAATATAAGAATACTATTAAAGTATATTAATATAGAATATACTTAGGA
This sequence comes from Fusarium cf. falciforme, assembly GCA_011033785.1. NCBI lineage: Eukaryota > Fungi > Ascomycota > Sordariomycetes > Hypocreales > Nectriaceae > Fusarium > Fusarium cf. falciforme. The sequence continues at coordinate 6,050 of WESZ01000384.1, read as the reverse complement.
TTAAAAACCTAGAAAATTAAAAAAAGTAAAAGCTCTTATTAAATTATATAAGAAATAAAACTAAAAATATATTATAAATAAAATATCTTAATTATAATAATTAATTATTAATAGTCTATACAATATTTTAAATATATATATTTTAATATTAAAGAGAAGATAAAACCCTAGAAAATTAATATTTTTAATATTTATTATAATTAATCTCTTAGGTATAATTAATAATAAAAAGTAATATTAATAATTTAAGAGAAAAATAAGTAATATTAAATGTAATTAATTTAAAAGTTTTATAAAAAAATATTAACTCTTAAATAAGTCTTTTTTATTATATCTTATAAGAAGCTTTATTTATTACTTAATAACAACTTAATAAAGCCCTTAAGAGACCTTGTTTTTTTATAGAAGTTATTAAGTAAGGTAAATAGCTTTAGTTATAAAAAAACTAAGAAGTTACCTTAATATAAAGGTATTAATTATATTATTTAAGTTATTAAGAAGAAAAATACCTCTTATAAGCTAATTTACTTTTTATATTATATTAAATTAATATAGCTCTAAGAGTATATTAGTAATAAGATATAAAAGCAGTATATTAAACTTTCTAAGAGTCTTATAAAGGTATTTATTTTCTTTAACTTTAATAAAAATAAGGGATTTTACTTATAAATTAATTATATAAGTCTAAATATATATATTATTAAATATAAATATTTTCCTTTTATAATTTTAGATATTATTAATAAGATATAAAATACTAAATATAGTTTTAAAATTAATATTAAATATATATATTATTATATTTATATTAAGAAGTATATTAAATAAATAGTTATATTTTAAATATATTATATATATTTTATATACTTAATTATACCTTTTAGACTTATAAATATATAAGCTATATTTTAATAATATATTTATTAGGCTCTTTATAGACTTAAAATAATTTATATAATATATTTAAATAATATTTATATTTAAATAATATTTATATTTAAATAATATTTATATTTAAATAATATTTATATTTAAATAATATTTATATTTAAATAATTTATTATTAAAATTACTATTAAAATTACTATTATTTATATATTTATATAAGCTAAGATATATATATTATATATTTAATTAGATTAATTTAATTAATTAAACTTATAAACCTCTATTTGCCTCTAAGTCTAGCGCTAAGCCCTANATATTTATATTTAAATAATATTTATATTTAAATAATATTTATATTTAAATAATTTATTATTAAAATTACTATTAAAATTACTATTATTTATATATTTATATAAGCTAAGATATATATATTATATATTTAATTAGATTAATTTAATTAATTAAACTTATAAACCTCTATTTGCCTCTAAGTCTAGCGCTAAGCCCTAGCGCTAACTCTTTTTAGGTTTATAAAACTCTAATACTAACTCTAGAAATTAATCCCTCTAAAACCTATAATACTAATAACCCCTATTTCCTAATATAGTTATGCCTATAGCTATATAGCTAGATCTTAGCTAGCTATAGTAAAACTTTTTTAATTTTCTTATTTAGCGGTATAGAAGGTCTTTATAATTATTATAAGTATTATAATCTATGCCTTATATTATATATTATCTTTTAAGTCCTTAAGGAATTTAATATCTTTATTAATAAGATATTTCCCTTTTTATAGCTTTTTTTTAAAAGCCTTTAATAAAAAACGCTTTTTTATTAAGAAAACTAAACTTTATATTAATATTATACTTAAGTAAAAAAAGGCTAAGTAAAAAAAAAATAACATAACTAAAGATTATAAGTTTAATTAGTAATAGATTATTATCTTATATATTTATATTAATACTCTTAAGGCCTTTATTTAGTATTATTACTTATAGCCTATGATAAGTATTTTTTATATCCTTATAAAGCTTATAGACCTCCTTGCTAAGGTTATCTTAGGTATACTAAAGGGTATATTAATAAGTATTAGCTATATTATTTTAATTATTTAATTAAAGGTCTTTATAAAAAGTAATTATTTTAATTTCCTTAATATATTATTTATTAGTTAATTAGTTATTAATTAGTTAATTAGTTAGTTAATTAGTTAGTTAATTAATTAGTTATAATTAAACCTCTTCTTATAAGGATAATAAAAGTAATTTTAACCTCTTTAAGTAATTAAGAATTATAATTAGAAGGTTAATATTAAAGGGGAGAGCTATTATATAAAGGGGTTAAATTTTAACCTCTTTAGTTAGTTAAGATATATACTATTTTTTATAAATAGAGCTAGCTTTAGTATATTATTAAAGCTATTAGTAATTATATAAATAAACCTTATTAATTTAAGCCTATTAAGACCTCTAGCTTTAGGTATAGAGCCCTTATTATTAAAATTACTAAGATATAAATTAAGATACTTTAATCCCTATTTTAAGTAATATAAAGTTAAGTTATAATATTTAAATAATATTTATATTTAAATAATATGTATTTTTAAATAATATTTATATGTAAATAATATTTATATTTAAATAATATTTATTATAATTTAGAAAATATAAAATCCTATATAAAAGCTATTAAAATAATATTACATTATATAAGAAAAATAGATTTATATATTAAGTTATTAAAGTATTTTTATTATTTATATAAAATATAATTCTTAGGGTTTATTATAATAATTATATATATTTCTAAGTGATAAATTAGTTATATTAGGTTTATATTAGTAAATAAATTAGTTATACTATGCTTAAATAAATAGAGGTATTATATCTAGTAATATACTTAAAGGTATTAAGTATAACTAAGTTATATTAATACCTAAGGTAATTATTATATAAAAAAATACTAATAAGTATATTTTATATATTTATATAGTATTCTTAGATTAATTATTTTAAGGTTTAATCTAAGGTAAGATTAATATTTTTATTTCTTAGTCCTAAGATTAATATAAATAAAGTTTAATCCCTTTAGTCCTTAGCTTAATTAAATTATTCAACTAGGCTTCCCTGCTTAGCTTATATTATAGCTATAATATAAGGTCTCCCCTTTATTAATTTTATCCTTAAAATTAATTTTAATAATTAAGTACTATTAATAAGTAATTTTAACTTATAAAAGTTTTATTTCTTATTAATATAATCTTAAGCTAAGTTTCTAAGTATATTTCTTTATATAAGCTTTCTAAGATATAAAATCTTTTTATTTATATTAAGGCTTTTAGATTTAAAATTATATCTTATATTTATTATTTTTATTAAGGCTTATTTTATAAGATAATTTCTAATTATTTTAATTATTATGTTAATTATATTAATATAAAAATTATATATAATAAGGCTAAAATAGCTTCTTTCTATAAGTATATATTAGATATTTTTTATAATAAATAATTAATCTATATAATAATAAAAAATATTTAAGAATATAAATACCTAGAGGATAAAGAAGCTAAGGTAAAGGCTACCCTCGAGGAGGTAATAGTTAAGCTTACTTATATCTAGAAGTAAAAGAGACTATTTAAAGCATAGGGTAATAAGGCTTTTAAGCATAGCTTATATACTTTAGATAAGTTAAGTAAGCTTTAAGAAGAGTTATTTATTATTAATTTTATTTATATTAAGAATAACTTTTATAATATATTCCTTTAGTCTATTAACTTTAGTCTCTAATTTATTTCTAATTTTAATAATAATAATATTTATTAATTTAAGTAATAAAATATAAAAGATTAAATAAAGCTTAACCTTAGGGGGTAAGTTTAATTTATAGTTATATTTTAAGATTTATTACTTATTTTTATAAGATTTAATATATTTATAATTAAGTTTTTTATTTTATTATTTTATTTTAATATTTTTTATTATAAATAAGATTATATTTCCCTCTAAGAAAATTAATTCCTTAATTTTTTTCTTATTAATATAATCTATTATTTTATTTTTAATAAATTTAAGCTCTATTTTTATTTCTTTATATAGGTTTTATAGCTAATTGCTAATAAGAATTACTTTAAGGTTAATAATTATATTTTTTATTTATTAATAAATATCTAGGGTAAACTTAAAATTAGTATATATTAATATAATTTTTATATTTTTATTTATTATTATATTATAAGCTAATTAGGTAATAAATAGCTTTTTAACTAAGTTAATTTATTTATAATTAATATAATATTAAAGGTATTATTTTAGTATTTAGTTTATATATTTAATTTATTTATTTATTTCTTTATAATATATAATAAAAAGTATATAATTAATTTTTAAGTATCTTATAAGGCTTTATTAAAATTTTAAAGAAAATAATAATCCTTAATCTATAATAATCTTAAGTAATATATTATATATCTTAATAATATAAAAATAAAAAAAATAAGTAAATTCTTTAGTTATTATTAATTCTTTATAGGGTATAAAATAAAAAAACTTTATAAATTTATTTATAATAATAAAAATATTATTATAAAATTTTTTAATAATTAGTTTTTTTAATAAGGGTAATTTTATAATAAAATCTATAATAATTAAGTCTTATAGCTATTATATAATAGAAAGTAATTATAACTTCTTATATAATTTATAGTATTATGCCTTAGTTATTATATAGAGGTTATATTATTTAGTAATTATTATAATAGTTTTTTTTATATTAAAAAAGATAAATATTATTTTAATTTATTCTAGGGTTTTATTAATTCCTTAGTATTTATATAATAAATAATTATATATTTTATATATAAGTTTATAATATAATTTATTTAAAACTTATTATTTATTAGTTTTCTTATTATCTAAGAGTTACTTATTATATTATTAGATTTATTTTAAAAGTAAAATATTTTATTTTAATATATAAATAGGTATATTAATTTTATAAGGTATTTTTATAATTCTTAATTATTTATAAATTAATAATTCTTATATTAATAGCTAGGCTTTTTTATTATATTTCTTATATTAATATATTTTTCCTTTTATTTTATTTCTAAGGTTATAATTATTATAATATTATTATATAGCTTAGGTTATTTTTTTTAAGTTATTATAATAACATACTTAATAAGTAAACCAATTAGATAAGTAAACTAATTAAAAATCCCTTAACTTATAATATTCTTATTTAATTAATTAATTCTTAATTACTTAATATATTATAATCTAATAAA
>WESZ01000382.1:0-13889 GCA_011033785.1 Fusarium cf. falciforme | reverse complement strand
CACGTCTTTCTGCTCGGATGCGTGAGTTGTGAAGGTCCGGTCGCTTCTGGTTCAATTATGCGGCCAGAAAAAGTTTCGAGCTGGATGCCATCTATTGGGCCGCGCTGCATGACGGGGATACAGGTATTGAGTTGCTTGACGACGAGGCTCGCGCAGAGATGGAGCCATTCATAGAGAAAAGATGGAGCAGCTGAGGGCGTATAAGGAGGAGGTTACTGCTCGTTTCTCTCAAGCAAGCGGATGAATGAAGCTTTCTGTTTGTATTTGTCTTTGGTTGCTTAAGTTGTTTCTACCGATACTGCACTACCGCTTATCTTGTCTACGTATTGAGTCTAGATTATACAGGGGACGAGGAGGTTGTCAAGCTGCTACCGGCGATGGATAGTATTGAGCTAAACTCCTAGTCGATCGACAAAGCAAAAACTCGACTACAAATACCTACCCACAACCCTCCCATATACTTTCTAGGAAGATTTTACAACCCCACATTGGCTCTTTTCCCCGTTCATGTTCGCAGTAAGTAACCCACGATATCAAGAAGACATGCACCATCTCTTTATCCTGTCCGTCGTAGAGTACTTGGACACTTTCACCTGGCCTCAGGAAAACAGCACTTACTCTTGGGTCGGAGCAAAAGTCGTCAACCATAGAGCGAAATACCGATGGCTCCACATGCCAGTCACTGTCGTAGTGTTTGAGGATCGACAAGGCTTTGACTTGCGGATGAAATATGAGGCGTATGTTGTGGCTGGGACATAAGCGTCGTTCGACATAACCAGGCTTATGCTGGTGTTATGGGGGATTTGTGGGCGCAGAAGACGTAAAGGTGAGATTCGCTGGAGCGCAATTTGATCGCATACTACGTAGTATGCTCCTCGTTGGCGCCCCAAGCGGGCCTGAAGCGGGACGATTTCTCCTCAAGGTCTCAGCCACCCCACCCCCACCCCCCGGCTTGAACGACCGACTCCGCGCCTTTCCCTCCGCAATCAAAACCTGGCAACGAAAAACAGCCATCAGCCATCGTTCCGTGCGGCTCACGTTTTCGAAGGCTGAGCACAGATATTGTGTGGCGCAACGCCCGGCCCAACGTGGAACTCTAGATGGTTGGTATTTAAGACTGAACCGTGCTCTTGTAACGGACCAAAGTAATCGCAGGCTAAAATTTAAATTGCACGCCACAAACGCGATACTCCACCGCAAACCAGTGTCCTCCGGATGCGCGCCAGTTCGACGCTGAGCTCCGAAATGGCATACCGTGTTCTAGCTCGTGCATGGTCTCTCTCTCTCTCTCTTTTTATTTTTATTTTTTATTTTTATTTTAAGTTTTCTGTAGTTATCGTTACTTCTTCATTTATTTAATTTTTTTTTTTTTTTTTGAAACAATTTTAATGTTCGTGGCAAGCCAAAGTCAAATGAATGATCCCTACACGCGGCGCGGGCCGAACTTTACGAGATCCACCTCGACGCGGCGTGTGATCGTCCCCTTGCGTCTCCACGGCCTGAATCACCTGTCACCCCTCCTTTAGAGTGTGTGATGGAATCAACGCTCATGTCACCGACTCTTTGGCATTGGTCGCAAGACACGCGTCGAGATGAGGATTCTCGAGGCCTGAATGTAAGGGAACTGCANAGCCAAAGTCAAATGAATGATCCCTACACGCGGCGCGGGCCGAACTTTACGAGATCCACCTCGACGCGGCGTGTGATCGTCCCCTTGCGTCTCCACGGCCTGAATCACCTGTCACCCCTCCTTTAGAGTGTGTGATGGAATCAACGCTCATGTCACCGACTCTTTGGCATTGGTCGCAAGACACGCGTCGAGATGAGGATTCTCGAGGCCTGAATGTAAGGGAACTGCAGTTTGTGCAGTTAATTCTCCATCGATTGATGTAGTCATATCGCTGATTGGGGCAAAATTCCAATTGTGGCAGGGGAGTTATGATTATGTGCTTGATGTCTTCAAAAAGGCTGCAGTGCGAGCGGGGTGGTTCATGTCATCATATCGCAATAAAGGTGATTTAGTTAAGCCAGGTACCTCTAAATTGGTGTGGCTGTCACCGAGAATTATGTACCTCTGTTTTTTTTTTTGCGGATTAACCCTCTTTTTGCTTGTCAATCCACCCCCTACCGGAGGTACGGGGGGTCCAGGAATGGTCGATTTTGAGAACCCCCCAGAGTAGTGCTGAGAGGTTGACGAGACTTCAGCAGTTTGAGTTTCTTACATGTGAGAGAGCCACAATGACGATGACTGTAATCGACGTAAATGACTTTAAAAATTTCATTTTACTGGACCCTCTCGACCCATCTATTATTAGGGATCATGTAGGCACACCGAAGCTGTAAAAGAGCGTTTTTCGAGACTCCTGGATTTTTGCACACACGGAGACGGTGATCGAGGGCTAGGGCAAACGCCACCCAGCACGCAAAAACACAACTAACAGAACATCCCGAGTATGACGTGGAAATCTCGTACTGTTAGAGAACCTTGCGTCTGGTGAGGCAGGCCATAGCGGCATCAATGAACCTCTAGCAAAGCAAGATGGTTGTGGAGCGCATCATGAGGCCCAAAATTTTCTGCCCTCGGGGTTTTCCTCAGTTTTTACTCTGCAGCTTGAGCATCTTCGGTTTGAGCCCCAATTGGTGATGCGATTCAATCCCAATGCTAGTACTATTGTTGCCTTCGGTGATCAGGGGTGTCGGTGGGCACAAAGTGGCTTCTGATCCGATGATGCTCCCTGCCCCTCTTTCTCCTGTGGGGGAAACGGACGAATCAGCACCCTCGTCACTTTGCGTTGCGACCCTCCACTCTTGGACCGTCGTCTTTTTTCCTGCCCAAGGCCTTCTCCAATGCGCTGGGCTCACCCTTTGGTCGGGGAAACTCAGCGTGGCCCCGCCTGGCATGGCCGCTGTCTTGGACCCATTCCGCTGGGCCCTTCTGGTTACCCCCCCGGTCTTGCACCCCGGTTGCTTCGAATCTGGCACGCGAGCCCGGCAGAGGCTGATGAATAGAGGATCAAAGAGCTGCTTTTCGTGCCTTGAAATTCCCTGATCTTCATTCATCCCCCGCTTCTGCAAGTCTGCACGTCTTCTGCATTGACCTGCCGGCCATCTCTTCCGCTTGGAAACTCCAAGGAATCCAAGAAACCCCAAAGAGGGAGCCCGCCTTCTCCCGCCAGTCGCAACACACACACCTACACACAGAGTCTCTCCTCTCGAATTGCGACACTCCAACTCGCATTCCCTCTCTCCCTCATTATCTCTGAAACATTCTCTGATGCTACACCCTTCAAATTCCCCCATCGNCCGAAAAGCTGTATTGACTTTTGATCGTGTACCGTTCGTCTTCTCTTGCTTCCATTCCGATTCGGCCATGTGCTTCGTCTCTTCCTTATCTCTCCCTCCCCCTCTCTCGCTTCCCTTGTTTGGCCTTTCGCCCTTCACATCTCCCTTCTTCTAGGCTATCTCTCTCCTCCTTCTCATCCTCCCATATCTTCCGTTTTATCTCACCTTCCTTCCCTTCTTCTTTCCCCGATCCTTGACATCATATGGGAGGCCAGCCATCACCACTACGTCCCGATCAAACACACACTGTAACCACCAGCAATACCAACACAGCGGGCGCAAGTCTCATGAGCCTTTAACTGTGAACTCCCCTTCACCTTCCCTTCCCCGGTGCTGCGGCGTCAAAAAGTTCCCATCTGCGGACCTCCCTTCGTCTTTCATCATAGCTGTCGTTCTCTCCTCCAACGACGACGGTTACTTCCCCACCTCCTCCCTCAGACGATCGCATTCCCAGTCCAATTTGATCTCCCAGTCTTCAGCATTTTCCTTGGCCTCTCGTATCAGTTATTCCCGCCAGTCTGTTTCCAAGTCGTATGCCGATTCTAACTCGTCCTCTGCTCCCTCGTCTCCCAGTACCATCCACGCCGACTCCGCCGATCTCTCTTACGCATCCACCCCTGCAACCAATCTCTCCATTGCCTCGGACTATGACGACGCTCTTAGTCTCGCAGACTCATCTGACGACCACTTCATGTTTCCTTCTTTCGCACGGGAAAAGCTCTACGTTCACGCGGAGATTCACCCCGACGATAACCTAGAGCTACCCCCAAGTCCTCGAACTGGCGGCTCTTACACGGTCTCCCCTACTGACCACGAAAACTCAGAAGAAGCCTCTGACGAAACCTCAAGACCTGGTATACTTAGACATGGCGAGCATACCGAGGACGACACGGCTGTCTCTAGCAGGCCCTCGCGCCAGGTTGACTACCTATCCCACGATTGGAGGGAGGAGGATATCTGGTCCTCATGGCGATACATTGTGACGCGACGAGGAGAGTTCTCCAACAGCGCACGGTTAGAAAATGCTTCTTGGAGATCCTGGATGAAGGCCAAGAACAACCTCAAAACCATTTCCCCGGAGTCACTTAATTGGTTTGTATCCCTGGAATTTACACGAGGTTCGATTGAAATGCTAACATCTCCAAGGCTCAAGGATTGCGATGTGACCTGGCTTTATGGCCCTCTACAGTCGGGACTAAAGGACCTTCATTCTACTCAGACCGGACCCTCTAGTGTGTCATTGTCCAAGACTGACTCACCTGCGAACCTCAACAAGAAGCCAATCCTGAAGAGGAGCATGTCTGAGGTGATGCCCCAGCGACCATTATCAACGGCTTCACTGCTCAAGCAAACTACAGCTGCTGTCGAAGCCCACGAGACCAGGGGTATCTTGCGCCCTCATCTGGGCCGTTTAGCGACCGACTATCTCGCTTACCCATTATCTCAAAGACGGCTGTGTGGAGAATGCAGTAATGTCGCTCCCTCGACAGGGCCCTCCGGGATCGCATCCCCCAACTCTAAGCGGAAGCACATCCATTTCAACGAGCAAGTCGAGCAATGCATTGCTGTTGAAGTTAAGGGCGACGACGATGACGACGACATGGGCATCGACCGTTATGATGATGATAGTGACTTAGACGATGGTGTGATGATGAAGCGCACGAAGCCAAAGAAGCGGCAGCTCTATCAAAGGAAGACTTTGAAGTCGAAGCCAGCTGAAGGAATGACGATTGCCATGCTTCCGTCCACTACCCTCAAGTACCGGGAAGACACTTCAGAACCACGAGAGACGGCTATGAAACACTCTCGAAGCCCAACCGTATCCCCTTCTTCCTCACAAGAGATTCTTCGACCCGCTAAGCAGTCCAGCGAGCTCTTCTTTGGTGAGGAAGAGGATGACTATACCCTTGATGATGCACTGCTGGGCCCCAGTTCAGGCTGGTCATCACCGCCCGCTGAAGGTGCCAACGGCAGCCTTCACCGATCCACCTCTTCAGTTAGCCTTTGTGAAGCGCCTACTGGCATGCGAAGGACCCCTTCTGGCATGTTCATGCCTTATGAGGCGGGAGAAGCATCGTCGACGGACGGCATTTTTGGCCATGTTATGGACACGGCCAACACCGCCCGCGATATTGCTCATGTTCTCTGGAACGTTGGCTGGTGGAAGTGATGAGACCACCCCATTGGGGTTTGCTGACTTTGATGGGTCATCGAACCCATCTCACTCATTATGATATCCGTCTTCATCAATGACGCACTTCGAATTTGAACAAGCTTTTAAGCTTCACCAATTCGCTCACACAGTGAGCGGGTTCAATGCCATGAGGCGTACCACAAGAAACGCACATCACTATATACAGGCGTTTCCCAAGGTCATTGGCATTGCCAGTCAATGAAATTCGGGATACGGGGCAAAAGCAGACAATTAAATAGAGCAAAAGTCACATACAACGATAATCGTAGTAAAATGTAGATCAGAAATTACCACATTCGTCCAGCTCCGCCCAGGTGTTCTTGAACTTTTGAAAGTCCGTTGTGATTGGTGATTGGTGTCAACCTAGCACTGATACACGAATGCAGACATTGAAAATAAAAGATCAGTGTAAATTGTATTATTCCCCCATATCTAAGGAGCGACGAAGATTGGTCTCTTGTACCTGTGTTTAATCTGTTGATCTCATAGGCAGCAGGCTGTTGCCTGATGCTAGTTGAGGTCGTTCACGTTCATCGTGAACTTGTTCACGATGATTGTGATCCTTGCCTAATTTTGGCCTCATTCCAACAACCTGATCTTGACAAGTTTCCTCCAACAGTAAGTGAAGGTCTCCGGAGCTTGACAATTGGTGTCTTTTTTTAACCTTGTGTGTTGTCCCAGTAAGCGCGTTTCCAGCCGCCCGCCGGCGCTTCCTCATCACGTCACCCAACTCAGTCACCTTGATTCCAGAATCGTCATTTAGCCTAGCCTAGGATCTTTGAAAGTTAAGCAAAATGAGGCGCTGGCGTGGTAATATGGCGAGGAGTGGGGGAGACAAGTCTGGAATGCACAACAAACGGAATCGTCACGAGACTGCGGTTTTCGGAATGAGAGTTGCGACTAGGTTGACGATACAGGAAATGCAACGTTCTCTCGTGGCAAAGGGTCCATAGTTAGCGCTCTGTGTTTTNCCCCCCCCCCCCCCCCCCCCCCCCCCCCCTTTTGCCTTGACAAGAGCGGCCAAAGACAGCCGTGCGGGCTTAGCCGACGCCATAGCCAATCGGTTAGTGAATTTGATCTGCAAGCAGTGAAGAGCAAGGCCAGAAATTTTGAGCAGCAGCCAGCTGTCACATCCGGATGCTCCCGCAGCGTATTGGGTTTTTGGTTCGCCGCCCCTTTCACTCCCAAAGCATCAAGAAACAACCACTTTGGGGGATGATCAGCAAAACCTTCGACCAATGCCATGAGACTGAGTTTGTAACTCCCTCGCACTGGGCCGAGTCTTGGTGCTGGCTCAATCGTTGGAATGGTGGAGGAGTTTGATTGCTCTCCAAGCACTTGGTGCAGCTTGTACCCTGAGGCATTGAATCTCCATCTGTCGACAGTCTCAATTGCAGGACCACGGAACAAGGAGACTGGTTTGACAAATAAGCGCCATCAACGGCTTGACTGGTCCATGGCAATGGTATCAAAGGTGGTTGGTGAAAGACTCACTTTTGAGAGTCTAGAGAATGGTTTTGCCCTTTCTATGACGCTCGAGGCAGGACGAGCTCTTGCCCTGCCTCCGAGGAATTCTGGCGGACCAATGCCGCCTTCCTCGTCATCTTGGCTACAATCTTTTGGAATGAACCCCATGATCACTGTGTAGACGCCTCCTCAGACGCCAAGTTAGAACGAGATGTCGTCATCCTCTGGATAGTGTTGTGAAACAATAGCATACTCTTGATGGTCTAACATCCCAACCACCTAATGGGTCCATGGCGATGATAATTGAGGCACGGATAATCGCTAAAGTTTGGGTCGATGAGGGCCTGGACTGATGAAACTTCGCCTTGATTGCTTCCACCTCCATCTGAAGCGTCCAGATCCAAGGTCAAGACCACTTTCACCAGAAGAGCGGTCGTGACTCTTGCTCAAAGGAACCGTAGCAGACACATAGTAGGTAGCCGCATAAATCCAATGCTCCCGTCCGTCTGGATTCATGTATTCCCACCCAAGTAGTTCAAGGACATGTAATTATCATTACTGCCTGTCAAGATGCCAAGTCGATTGGTGCGTATGACAAGATGCGAAGGAGTTCCAACGAACCCTAAAGTCATAAACAGCGAGCCAATAAACGGTTGTATAACCTTCCCCCTCCCATATGTATCTTATACCCGTTGCCTCCAAAGCCCTAAAACGCCGCATACAACTTTCTATCCTTTGTGCTTATCGACAGACCCAACACCGGTTTCACTGCCCCTAAGATTCCCCTCCACCTTACTCCTCCTCGCTTGACTCGTCTAAGATCCTCGAATTTTTCGATTTGTCGGGGCCCTTCTTGATAGGAATGATGCACCCCTGTTCCTTCAATCGTTTGGTGAGCTTAGTGCTGGCTTGCACACCGGGGAAGTCCTTGGCGTTGTAAACCGTGAACGCATCGCTCTTGGCCTCGACAAGGGCAGAGAAGTGCTTGACCTCCCGCGCCCCGACGAGATCAACCATGATCAAACTGAAGTTGAGGCAAAATGCTCCGGGAGTGCGGCATGACAAATCCGGGAAGCAGAAGAAGCATCCCTCCTCACCATGCTAGTCTTTTCCGACGAAAGGGGTTGCAAGGAGGGATCCTATGAGCCTCCTTTGACGGCGATGTTCTTCCGGCATGAAAGATGCATCGCGAGTCCCAGTCTCGTCATAAATCGAACAGCTCATGACATAGTGGCCCCGGAGTTGTGCGCCGAGTTCCTCTTCGGTAAGGTTGGGACCTTCAATCATCAGCTGAGCAATGGGAGGCGGGTCGATGACCCTTCTGTCTCTGTCTGCAAATCCACAGTATCGAGCGGCTACGGGTTGCTGGCGAATCCTGAGCTTGTACTCGACATCATGTTCAACGGACCGCCTGCCGTTATGTAGAATATCAGGAATCTTCGTCGAGTCTGATCTGGGCTCAAGGCCAGGCCTAGCCATATGCGACGGGACGTTGGGTGTTGTCCTCTGAGGTATGGCTAGAACAGCGGGTGGACGTTGTTTCCTGCCAAAGGTGGGATCAAGACGAGTATCAAGTCCCTGAAGACGTTGGCCATATCTGAAGGGACCAGATCGAGGGTCGGGGATCGTCCTCTGTAGGGCAAACTGGGACATATGGCGACCTTGAAACTCCACTGCCCTGTTTGGAGTCCGGGAGGGGTATGTCGGAAACGCTTGTGTCATATCTGGTCCATTCTGCCGTGGACCAGCCATGATAGCGTAAGAGCCCGAGAGAGGGTGAAGGAGGAGGTTGCGAGATGTGAGTAGTAGAAGCCGGACGTAGGTGCTTTGGTAGACATAGCCAGGCCTTGTTTGGTGCTGCGGTGTTTGCAATTGGGAGGGATCATGATATACAGCGACGAAACTCGTTGGAGGAGGCAATCGCATGGCCTGTTACGACCCAGATCTGTCTGCTGTGATCTCGACGGTCTTGAAGACCATGGAAGGCGAGTCCTGACGGTGCAAGAAGTGTTGCCAAGAAGTATGTGTGGAAAAATGACTGTTGAAAGCTTGAAGTTTAGTGTCGGTTCAAAGCTGAATGGAATGAGGCTGGATCGACCACGGTTGAGGCTCCACGATTGGCACAGTGCCGCACATAGTGGATATGCTGAATGGTGTGATAGGCGGGCTGGCGGGCACTGGCAGGGCTAGCAGAGTGCGATGAGATAAACCGAGGGCGAGACAATGACCCCTCCACACTCTCTGTCCGGAAGTGGCCTTGCCGAACCTGGGATGGGCGAGCCACGACGCCCACGACATGTGCCAAACATGCACTTTGACACGGGGTGTCCATGTCGAAGACTGTGGTCATGCCATTTGATTGGGATGAAAGAGTGTGTGATCGGCAGCCTTCGACTGCTGCAGGAAAGAGGGGGCGGGGGGTTTCGTATCGCCAGCCTCAGAAACAGGCTGGCACCCAATGACGAGGCTCATATGCAGCAATGTGTTTCCTGTATTTTGAAAACCCCTCATGGTCTCGACCCGCCACATTCCGCGCCCTAGCTCCTCCAAATTATGACAGCTCGAACAGGCAAAGCCTGTCGACCAATGATATTCTCCTTTGCGAGAGTACGGATACGAAAACAGCATGCATTCGCAACAGGATGTTTCCAGCGCATTCTCATTGATCCTGGCCGTGTGTGGTGACACAGTACAGTCCTCCTAAGGTCGTTTTTTTCTTTTTGGCTCTTGGCCCTCTCACTTCTCGTCACATAACTTAAGAGACATGGCTTCGTGCACTCGGATTGGCAAACCAAAAATCTAACACAGAGATGATCCTTCCCGGGTCGATTCGAAGACGAAATGTGTGCAGGCTTAAGGATACCTAAATGGCAGCCCTTTCATAAACCTTTCACAGGGTGGAAAAATTCAGTTTCCTTTCGTCCTAGCATTCCAAGTTCTGGCCGCCGGCAATGCCATTGAATCCTAGTCACACTAAGGCCGGTTCGCCTAAATCGGGCCCCCATGGGCTTGTGAACTCAGCGGCAGCCTTGCAGAGACCCGCATTGGGTCAAACATTTGCGAGGGTGAGTCTTCGTAGCCCTAATATGCTTGGCTGGTCCACCTTGGTCGTTTTATACTCATCTAATTTCCGACTTCTAGATCCATGACGATGCCTGGGAGCTCCATTGCTTGGCAGCTGGTCTTTCCAGCCAATCGGAAACTTTCGATACCAACTACGCAATGCAAAGCGTAGAACCCATGTTCGATTTGACGGAAAGTATTGAGCGTACTTTGCACGCAATTCAGCCGATGATTCAGCAAGACACACCCACAGGGGAGTCTAGCATTTGAAGGACCTCGAGGCGTGAGGATTACAGAGCAGAGGTGGACTGATGTTGTGGCCTTATTGAAGTGCCAGGCTGCAATTGGCGGCAAATCCTGCACCAATCTCTCGCAAATGTTTATGGAAAACTTGGCCAACATGGGTAATTTGACACTGGTAGCCGAGCGCGCCGTGTAGCTCTTGCAACTTCGCAGGGAGTTGCAGTATCATAGAAAAATTGAGCCAACTGAGTTCTAGGACATTCGTCCAAGGAATGAAAACCGAGATCCCGGTCCCAAAAGGAGGCCCAGGGCAGACCCCCTGGTTGTCTTTTCCCAGGCAGGGGCTTTAAAATCTGTCACTCCGTTCTCGTTTGTAACAATGGCGAAGTTGCGAAATCCCATCGATCGAAACACAAATCTAATTTGGATGAAGCTCACCGTGGATGGGCTCGATCCAGCAACGTTTCATGTTTGATTGTGAAGATGGTGTGGCACATATATTATAGAGTGTTTTTCTCGCGGTTCACTTGCCCATTTTTGAATGAGGGCTGTAGATCCTTTTCCTTCGGTCTCACCACACCAACATGCTCGGGACATGTCAATCCAGAATATACCCAACCAAGCACATCATTACGCTCAGTTGCAGCACCGATTAAAGGAATAAGCGAAGCCAACGTCCTTGATCGACCTCTTGCTGGACCGTCCACCACCAGACTATCGCTGGGTTTGGCACTTGACATTACTTGGAACATGAAAACTTAATGACTGGCAATTTCTCTCGCCTCCCGCTCTCGTTTTCTTTTCAACTTGGCATACTGCAGGCCGCAGGCATTGCACAGCGTTCCGCCCCCATGAGGACCTCGGCGCCATTCTGGGGTGTCTATTGTATTACAGCTTTGGCATCGTCTGGGGGACGTGACTCGCTGCCACATGGTCAGCGTGTTCCCNAGCGTTCCGCCCCCATGAGGACCTCGGCGCCATTCTGGGGTGTCTATTGTATTACAGCTTTGGCATCGTCTGGGGGACGTGACTCGCTGCCACATGGTCAGCGTGTTCCCTATTTACTCAATCGAACTGGGGGTGTGCTTACACGCTTTGGATGCTTGGTGGTGGTCGTGATGGCGCTGAAGAGTCGCTTGCCTTCAAAACTAGCGTGCTCCTTAGCCAAGCTTTCGAATGTATAGCGAACATCCGGCTGGCGGAGTATTTCATCAACCTCGGCCCCCATAGGAAGCCCTTGTAGACTATCCCGGTTTGATTGAGATGCATCATGCTGGAGCGCATTTCTCAGATAAGGTCCGGCAAAGGCGGAGATAGTCTTGGATGATTGAGCTACCTGCGATGATAGTTAGCACCACATTATCTGTAGTTTCTTTTTGGTTCCTACTTGTCGCAGCAGACTCACGGCGCCAAAAATCCCTAATGACTCCGAAGGTGTGCGGCAAAATTGCGAGGCCGGAATCAAAGACCTGGTCTCGTGATGGGCGGTTAAATGTTGGGCAGGACGCTGGTAATTAGTAGCGGCCATCTCTAGCGGGCGTTGTCGGGGCCCAGCAGAGCAAAAGGGCCAAGGAACCTGCTGCACCAAACGTTGACGAGACAATACTGGTTGCAGAGACTCTGTTGCGAGCTCTTGAGGTCGTTCTGGCTCAATTGCAGGCAGGCGATCACGTCTGTCTGTGAGGGGTCGGGAATCCACCCCACAGGTACGAACAGCCTTGAGCAGATGTGGTGACAGAGAAACCTCAGAGAAAGGACCATTGGGGAACTGTGCCATGGATTTCAATTGCGACAAATAAAAATGGTCAGTTTGCTCAACATCTGAGATGATCTTGGAGAGTGGCGGAAGTGACGGACGATGGACCATCCCCCTTCCAGCCCCTTGATGTTGCCAAACGTTGATGTGGGCGACCATGTATGCAATCTGACAAGGCGTGGTGGCCTATAGGACAATAGCAGTGATTATAATAAGAATGGCAAAAGGCATGAGTAGCAAACATCAGTTCTCGGGAAGCCTTTATAAGTTCTCCAAAATCTCTGGAAGTAAAAGAAGTGCTCCATTCCAAGCCTCAAGCCAGATGATGATCGCCCCAAAACGGATCTAAGTTACAAGATCGGACAAGCTTTCCTGGTCTAGGAAGACAGCTGGATTCCGATCCATCCAATTAGCAACGTCTAGTAATGAGTTTCCCATTCCAACCCCGTTCGGAACAATGGAGCAGCCTGCTTCGTCAGGGGTAATGTCTTGGAAGGCTACCATGTTGCGCACGAACTAAGGTTTGGTGAATCACATTAGATAGCCTGGAGCCGACACCGTCTACTGTGCTGACGTTCGGCCTTTGAGCTGGAGCTGCCTTTTATGTTCTAGTAGCGTCAACACACTCGGCTCAAATGAGAATTCCGACGCAAACGCCGTAACTGAGTCAGGCACGGGTACCACAGCCCTTTCGAGTTGGTGCCTGCTTTCTATATTTCGGAGTCGTTTCTTCTTGTACTGCACCATCACGACATTGGTCGACAGGCTAGGTGAGCTGTCCTATTTTGGGCAAGCTAAGGCGGGGATCATTGTAACGGACCCTCTAGTGTTTGGCCTTCGGGTTAGGTATAAGTCTACAAGTCGACAAGACGCATTACACAGTCACTTGCAAGTAAAGACCACCAGAGTAAGCATCTATAGTCAAGAAGCCAGGCGTAGTCATCCAGCAGAATTAGGTCCCAGGGGTAAAAGTGAGTGGCATTCCAGTACCAGCCGCTCATTAAGACATCACACACCAGTTTAACCCCTGGGGGTGAAATGCCTTCCTCGACCGGTTCACTCACCTGCCTTGGCCTACCTTTTCGCCCTCAGAGGCGAAACTATCTTGCAGGTAAATGAACCACTGCTTTAGTCGTAGTCCAGTGCTAACTGGAGGAGACGGCGCCGGTGGTCTAATTTGCACAAGTAGATTTTACCCCCAGGGGCCAAACCGCCGCCGCCGCCGCTTTAAGCTCAATGCCAACAAGGCACGGCTATCGAACGAACTTCGCCTCAATCCTCGCGCCATGTTCGCTTCGTCGATCGAGCGGGCCAAAATTCCCATAACCACAGACACTGCGCCACCACTCCAATCGAACGCTACTGCGCCACTATACCAGTCGAGCCAAGGATGCTGGTTCTGCCCTAAGGAACAACACAAGAGCAAGACCGCAAAGCCATATAAACCCAGCCGGGCCAGCTACTTCACACGGCGTAAACGCCTCTCGGTTCGGTTCCCAGCTACGTACTCGCCCGCCTTTCTTACTATTCATTGTCATTGCCCTGGGAATGTGTCAAGGGCAAGGATCACAACCATCGTGAATAGCTTCACGGTTAGCGTGACCGCTACACCATAACTAGCATCAGGCAGCAGCCTGCTGCCTATGAGATCGGCAGACTGAACACAGGTATAAGAGACCGACTCTCGTCACTCCTTTAGATAGAAAATCAAGCACTCATTTGATCCTCATGGCCCATCAGTACCTGCGACAGGACTGATCCTGGACTGCCCAAGGATCTGGGTTTGCTCCATGAACTTGACGGCCTTTGCTGCTTCTCTACGCT
>WESZ01000381.1:0-14042 GCA_011033785.1 Fusarium cf. falciforme | reverse complement strand
ATATGGGCCCATCCAAAGCCTCAACAGTCTACGCGGCGGAGCTGAAGGGAATAGTGTTGGCACTGCAGATACTGCGTGACGTGCATGCAGCCAGCACCGCTCCCGGGAAAAGCGCCATCTTCACCGACAACCAAGCCGCTATTCAGGCTCTACAGAACCCCAAGACTCCGTCGGGGCAGTACTCCACTCCGAATGGCCATAACTACATGAGCTTCGCCCTTCGACACAGGCAAAGTAATTTGCTCCTGCACCTTCCCGTTGACCACTTCAAATCGCCGAGGATGCTCGTGCGACACGATCTTCAATTCTTCCTGAATGTACTGTGATGCTGGGTACTATTGCGGACTGATACATTGGGAGGTGGGCCTGCCGTCCTATAACCACTTGTATCATCAAACGGTTAGTAACCTAGCGTAAATACCATAGTTAAGGATGGACCTCAAGAGAGTCAATTGCCGAGCTATTGACGCAATAACACTATATGATCGATCGAACTCAACAACTGTCTTTCAAATACCTAAAAGGAAAAAAAAAAAAAAAAAAAAAAAAAATGAAGAATAAGGAAAGGTCATAATCTCTTCGTGCATCGTCTTTCTTCCAACGTGACATATGAAGCGTAAAGCCATAACAGCACCCAAACTCAGAATAAAAGATAGCCCTGCATTCTCCAACGTCTTTATCCTCTCCCTCAGCCGCACCTCTACAGAATAGCGAGCACCTGCTCAGCGAACCTAGTTCAGCTAGGTTGATTCCAGCATTGCGACTGGCACATTTCGGAGTCTCCTTCAGCATCTAGACCATCCCCAATAGGTAGGCCTTCAGGACCATTTGTGTCGAGGCTTGAGATGGCCTGCTCCGCCCCAGAGATCTCGGCTTGCATCTCGATTCCAATCTCTGGAGTCCAATGAGATTTAGCCCTAAGGACATGATTTGGATTCCCGGGCATTAGAAGCGCCATGGCAACATAAGAAACTCGGGTAGTGGTGGATAGGTATTCGATATCTGGTTCTCTAGCTGCACTGCGCCCTTCGGTTACCATATAGGATTTCATCTCGAGTCCAGATACAGGAGTCCAGCGAGCTTCAATCCGAAGGAAACAATTTATATTCCCGGGTATCGGAAGCGTGACGACAGAGAAGCCTTGGTCAGCGTCCCTCATTTCTATGTCTTCTTCCTCGGGACACGACATATCCACCTTGGATCCAAGAATGACGTCACGAGGGAGTTGCTTAGATGAATGACGTAACAACGATCGCGGCCAGCCAAATATTTCTATCTAAATACTGGTATGGACTTGATGTACTGTCAACTTGAGCTCGTATACAACGAATCCTTTAGCACCGAGTCAGCATAGCTCTTTATTTCCACCATCGTGCTTGAAAACTGCCTTATACGCAGCAGAGCAGTTTGCGTTGAGCAAGGTGGTGAAGGGCGGGGCAATTGTGAGCGCGTCGTCGCGTTTTCCCAGGCACCCGTCCTCACGTCCCCACGTGCTAACGTTACGGGGATAAAATAAGCGCTCACCTTTTCGATTGGGCCTTTAACTGGTTATTACACCCGCCCTGTTCGTGGCAATGCTTGCACGTTTGCACATAGCACAATAGTAGGTTGATCTGGTTAAAACTTACTTCTCTTTTGCAAAAGAAAAAGTCTGTTGTTCGCTCCAGATGGATGCCCGTCTTATACCTCACACTTAGTCCCCACATTATGGCCGTTCAGCTCGTAATTGGTCCAGCTGCTGGCGCTCGACTTTGTGGACGGATCGTTGTAATTGGCCCGTTTGCTAATTCTCCACATTATGGCCGTTCAGCTCGTAATTGGTCCGGCTGCTGGCGCTCGATTTTGTGGACGGATCGTTAGTAATTGGCCCGTTTGCTAGTGCCGATCTCCTAAAACAGGACTCATTTAAAGGGTGACTTCAGTTTCGACTTATTCGATGCGTACCGATGTACGCGAGTTATCTGATAATCCGAAACTCCCTTCCGCTTGGCACAGGGGTCTGTCTTAGGGATCGACTTGCTCACTGCTGCTCGGCTCAGAGATCACCCGGGATAAACCTATCGATAACGGATTATGAATATTCTTAGCGATTAAGCTAAGGAATCCGTTCTCATTGTGGCCCAGCTGCAGCAGCAGTACCAAAGAATTGTTTCTACCATTACTTTAAAGGATCAATCCAAACCTTCCCTAAGGCGCTTTAACATACTCTCCAGAGGATTTACTTATCCCACGACCGCTCCTATTCGAGCGCCCGTCCAAGCGTTCGCGCTCTCCGGAGCAGCAAGCCTCCACCGCGGCACCCCCACCGACCCAGCATGGGGCCAATGAAAGAGGCAAAGACGATCTACTCGCTCTGAAGCCAGACGCGTTCAGGGACGAGAGGAAGTTCAATCTCACCCCAAAAATTCGACACAAAGATAACGCCATGTAGTGGTGACGTACTAAATATACTTATCCCGCCAGCTAAACTGCACTCGAGTTGGCGTTTGGGCAGGACTGGAATTTGGGGCTGTCACGTGCGTACTTGACCGCGTGACAAAAGCAGTCAAGGACACATGTTCAATCAAGTCAATTGTGCAGGTAGATGCGTATCTCCAGGCAAAGCATGTTAAATGAGGCGTACAGCACCTAATGATGTCTTCAAGCCCCTTGTGCAGCAGCTCCACGGTCAAGCTAGATGCGTAGTGTTGAACAGTCGATTGCCAGTGTCAGCAGTGTCAGCGCCTTTGGTGCCAGTGAATTTGTTGACCAGTCTAGCACCATGACGTCCCATGAGCTTGGCGAGCGGATGTATCTCCAATACCACCTCCGCTTGGGCAACACCAGCCACGACGACAATGCGGATGCTGGCTTGTAGACCACGGACGTGCTCGATAGATGGCATCAGTGTCTTTCCGCTGTTTACCACCGAGTCTACTAGAAGCGTTGTGCACTAGTCATCCACGTGATGCCTTTTCTATGTCCACCGCAGGTACAGAGTACTGAAAGATGGCATCCTACTCTTCAATCCCCCTCAATTCTCCCTCTCCTAGATTTCCATGATACCCTATTTTACGGCATCTTTCACCCCCTTTTTAGCCACCATGAGCCATGCGAGGGCCGTCGGCCGGTACGGTGCGATGGCTGCTCCTCAGCGACCTCCACTTCAAGCATCATGACTTGGATCGGGTGCGGCAGACGGCGCAGTGGATCGTCGCGGAGGCGGAGCGAAACCAGGTCCGGCGGGCAGTGGTGTGCGGTGACCTGCTGACGAGCCGCACAATGCAATTGACGGATGTGCTGTCTGCGTGTTACCAATTCATTGGCCTCCTTAGCGACGTCGTGCCGCGAGTTCATATCGTGCTCGGCAACCATGACCTCGCCTACCGTCGCGACTACCAGACTACGGCTCTTAACGCCCTCAATATCAAACGCCTGGCCCCATACGTGTCGCTACATAGCGTCGTCGCTCACCACGAGTGGGACGGCCAACGCGTCTTGCTGCTGCCCTTTCGCGAAGAGCAGAACGAGTTGACGGAGGCCGTGGCTGCTCTAGGCCCCAACGAGGCGAGCAAGACGGTTGCCTTTGCCCATCTCGCAATCAACAAGGCCATCACGCAGCGATATGTAGTCGGTGCCGGCGTCGACAATCCTCGCGCGGCGAACTCTATTACGCACCGCGGCTTGACGGGCCCGAATCGGTTTGCCTCTCTGGCCCGAACGTTCACGGGGCATTTCCACAGCCACCAGACCATCACCCAGGAACAATCCGGCAGCAACAAGGTCGATTTACAAGGGAGCGTCACATACCTGGGCTCGCCCTTGCAGCTAAACTGGGCCGACCTCTACGACGAGCAGCGGGGCGTCGTTTTGTTCGATCCAGAGACACTCGAGCACGAACTACTCATCAACCCGCATGCGGTCGGCTACATAACAGCTGACCTGCAGCAAGTTCTCAGCGGCCAGGTCGACGAGGGTGCCGTGACAGACAAGCATGTCATGCTCATCGGCAAGCTTACCCATCTCAAGTATGTCACGGCTCGTGACAAGCTTCTCTCGCTGGGCGTGCGGAGCGTGCGGAGCTGGACTCCTATGGGCCTTGCTTTGCACGCCGACCGATCTTCATTCGGCGGTCTCGGCGCGTCGGTGCCGGCGAGTGATGCCGCTGTCCAACCCTTGGAGGAGTCCACCAGGGATGAGACGGATCTAGCCATAACCACCGACGGCGTTTCGGGCTCTGACCCCGGCTCCGAACCTCGGACTGAAAGACTCGACCTCGCCGCAGAGGCTCGCGAATATGCCGAGTCGCTGGATCTGGACGAGTCTCTTCTCTTGCGACGGGACGAGTTAGTGCGGGTTGGCCAACGCATGATCCAAGTCTCCCGCGAGATCGCTGACCAGGATGGCGAGGACAAGGTTAACTATCAAGACTTCCTCGATAGGTCATCTCAAGTTGTCGGTACAAGAACCGCCACTGAGCTGGCAGGGCCTTCTACCCACGTCTTCGTCGCCGAGCCGCGCACGCTTACAATCACCAACTTCCTCGGCGTACAGAACACCATCAACATCGACTTCCGACAAGACCTCCCGCGCGGATTGACCTTCCTGGTCGGCGACAATGGCTCCGGTAAGAGCACACTCGTCGAGGCCATGGCGTGGTGTCAGTTCGGGCGGTGCATTCGCGGCGGGCTAGCGGCCAACGACGTCGTCAACGACAATGTAGGCAAGAACTGCTCCGTCAAGCTGGAGTTCGCCAACGGATACACCATTGAACGGTATCGCAAGCACAAGATCTACAAAAACCGCGTCGTTATCTCGCTGCGTGGGGAGCCACAGCCCCAGCTAGAGCACCCAGACGTGCGCACAACGCAGGCGGCCATCAACGAGCTGCTTGGCACCGACTACGAGACATACGTCAGGACGGTCGTGCTGAGCCACGAGAGTGCAGCGAGCTTTTTGAACTCGACGCCAGCGCAGCGGCGCGACCTAATCGAGGCATCGCTCGGGCTGTCGATGTTAGATCAGTGCGGGCAGGTGTCGAGGCTGCTGCTCAAGGACATCGACGCCGACGTGAACAAGGTGGAGGGTAAGCTAGAAGGTTTGGTTCGGACGATAGAATACAATGAACGACGGCTCGAAGATCTGGACCGGACACAGAAACGACTCGAAGATGAGGCGGAGGAGGCTGTCGCGTCTTTAGAGGCAGCCATTCAAGACCATGCAAGCAAAGGACCCCAGGCCCCCGAGCTCAACATGGACTTTCGCGCTGAGATTTTAGCGCTGCAGAATCAAATCTACACTGAGCAGGAGAATTTACAACGGCTAAAGAGCTCTTATGCCCAGATGCACGAACAGAAGCATGCCGAGTCGGCATCTTGGCCAGGCTGGCTACAGCAGCAACTCAGTCAAAGACTCGCGGCCATGACCGCGGCTCACCCCATAGGCCTGCGCAAACTCTTTCACGCCATAGAGATCTCCGTTCTCCGCGTCATCCTGGTGACCGTTGGCGGCCTCTTGCGCACATTCGGGATTCCAAAGGAATACCCTCGGGAAACAACCAGCACCCAAGAGCATGACCAGGAGGCGTCCATTAACGATCTCCGTCGAGACATCAAGAAAAGCTCGTCGCGGCTGCAGAACCTTAAGCACGAGGAAAAGCTGAGTACTGACCACGCCATCATGATTAGCGAGCAGCTTGCGCAGGCCATCCGGGCTCAAAAAGCATGCGAAGCCTTGCAGCAACAGGCCACGATTAAGCAACGCGACGCAGCCACATACAAGTGCCTGGCTGAAACCGAGCAGTCATCGCTGTTCTCCCTACGCTCGGAACACGATGCGCTGGCCACTAAGCTGCAAGAGCTTGCCGCTAATCGTGAGCTCTTCGTCGTTTGGTCCTCCGCCCTAGCAAAGCGCACCTGCCGCGCCTCTTCGTCTTCCTCGCCCAGCTCCACGACGAAGGCAACGGTCAACTTCCGCGAGCACATCCTTGTGAAGTCATTATCAGAGCTCAACGGACTCCTCGCGCAGGTCCTAACGGTGCTGTACGATGACACGCGCAACGCACACATGGCAACGGGGATGCTGCGTTCACTGTTCGACTCCGAGTCCGCCGACGATATGATCGATACATCCCTCTCGGGATCCATTCTCGGTCCCACCCTTGCTGTTCACCCCTCGCTCGCCTATAGCAAGCGCTCGAGTGGCGAGCGCAAGCGCGTCGATCTAGCACTCTTCTTCGCATTGCTGCAACTAGCGCGGGCTAGAAGTGCACACCGGGCGCACTACGTGCTCGTTGACGAGGTGTTTGACAACCTGGACAAGGCGGGCCAGGCGGCTGTAGTCAGGTGGTGCGGCGTCATGTCGCAAACGGTGGTCGGCTGGATCGTGGTGATCACCCACAGTCAATCTTTGGTCGAACGAGATCCGGGGGAAGACGCGACCAAGGCATTGGTTGTGGGGGCAAGGATGGGTCAGGGAGGTACCGAGCTATTTGTCAACGGACGTAGGATTGGTGGAGACCTGTGACTGGGACAGAAGCCATCAGACACAGCCAGTGCATCATTAGAGGCTATGATGATATTAAAATACACATCACCCCCATGGTAGTAGTAAGAGCATGGGTCAGTGTCGCCAGGACCTTGTCTAGGAGCTTGTACAGAAGATTGAACAGCTCTCCACCAACCACGCACCACTCGACAATCGCATTGGCCTCACAAGCTGCGTAGAGCTACGGAGGCCAGAGCTCTTTTTTTCTTACAAGTTTATCACCACCGCATATGCGTCTCTGTCGTCTAGGGCAAAGTGATGATCGTGTAACAGCCTGCCTTGAGGCTGTTTGCGAGGCGTACAGGTCCTGCCCGTGTGACGTGCTTGCAATTGACTGGGGTGTCAGGCAGCTGGCCCACAAATAGCATCAGGTCCGATTTAAGGCAACCAGGAGGCTGAAAACAGTTCCCTGCTTACACAAAACTAGACCCTTGGGCCTTGGATGCTGGTGCCAGAAATGACACCCATAGCAAGCTGGCTAGGTATATATACCCTAGGGCATCGGCAAAGCCGGAGCAACTATGTTTACGTGATGGGCTGATACCACAAAAGACGACGTGACTGCATTCCAAGCCCTCCCAATTCCCTGGTCTTGTCAACTTTTTTTTTTTTTTTTTTTTTTTTTTTTTTTTTTTTTTTTTTTTTTTTTTTTTTTTCCGGCTCACAAGAGGGTTTGGTTTCAGGCGGATCTGGTCCTGACCTGCGGCGACACGCGCACTTGGCACCGCTGTTGCGACCTGGGACAAGACAACTTCCGAGGTTTAGCCTAGGGTTTCCTTGTGCGCATGTGGGCGCAGAGGGTCGCGACATCACGAAACAAACACCAACAAACCAACAAGAAGACGAACAACGTGCAAGTACATTTAAACCTTGACGCTACACTAATATCCTAAATCAAGCCACCCGCTCGATCTTGCTATCAAGGTGGTAACCGACCGTTCCCTCACGATCGAATCGAGCCCGACCGGCCGAATCCATCCTCGCTGAATCGCCCTGTAGACCACCGCGAACGTCGACAACCCGTACCTCACCCCAGATTGGTATATTGATCTATCGCCTGAAAAATTGCCAACTTCCATTCATTTTGTTGCCTCTCTGGGGAGAAAGTACTATACCATCCGCAAGCCATTCTCACAGAGCAGAGCACCCTCTGCCCCCAACCACCACCCCCGAAGCCCCAAGTTCCGACGACGTCGACCAGCGATGCTCCCCAGAACAGCGATAGGGCAGAGACCTCGACCTACAAACCTCTACGAGGAAAGTTTTGCTTATAGAGCGATAAAGAGGATATACATCAGGGTTTCCTAGCTAGGGTAACCATTCCCCTAGCTTACATAACCATTATTAAGTCAACTCAATCATAAAAACCCATCTCCAAGTGCATTACCGAAACAAATAGGACCGGCAGGGCGGACGACGAGCTCCCACCTCCACGTGGTGTCCGCCGGGAACTCTCAGAAACAGTTGGACTGTCTCTGGGTGCCAAGAGGAGTTCAACGACGCGATTATCCTCCTCTCTACAACGCGTCGACACGCCGAAAACAGAGCCTCCGAACCTCACGATACACCATACATTACAGCCCCAGTACGGTAGAGGGAGTTGCGCCCCTCTCATGTACGCCCCACGATAGAGAATGGATTGGATACTCTATTTGACCTGCCCGACAACGGTTTCGACCAGGTAAAGGCCAGAATGACTGGTAAAATTCCAGTTATCCGCTGATTATTTACCAGTCAGCGTAAATAGCTTTACCAGAATAGCTTTCTCCTGGAAGTTTCCCAGTAGTGCGATGGCTGAGGACTGGTAATCTGCGGCCATGCTAGGTCCGGGGCCTAAAATTAGCAGTAAAGTCTCGCCAGCCTCCTTATTATTTACTAGTAAGCGGGTAGCAGCTTACCAGAAGAATTTCAGGGAAAGGTTTACCGGTAATGCGATAACCCTAGACTGGCAAGATGCGAAAGCGGATTGATTACGATTACTGGTAAGCGCGACCGCAACAAACGCATGGTTCTAAATTTACCAATAAGCGCCAGGGATGGTTGACGGTGATCACTGGTAAGCGCCAGCGGGCAGGATCAGGTAACAGCAAGCAAAAACCGGAAGGTTGCCGGATTTACCAGTCAGCGCTGCGGGCGGGGCAAACTGAAAACAGAAAACCGTCTTCATACCTGTCTGTTCCTTTACGACCCCATGAAACGTGCATCCCCCCTCCTTGGTAGTGCTCAGATTCGCGTTTCTGTCCCCAAGCCGGGGGAGGAACCTGAGAAACGGGCTGCAAGAAACATCAACCCGTTCTATCAGTCCCATTCTCGAGGAATTATTGTGCAGTCGGCAGAAGTACATATTGCTCGCGTCTGCGCGTCCTCGCAGCGCACTGCTCACAATGTAGAGGTCGCAGCTGCCCTATCAACATGTCACGTTTTCTTGAAAGGGGCGCCTCAACAACCGAGATGAACGACATGTTCCAGCTCATGGATATCGATAGCGAGCAAATCGTTGCGTGCCCTGCGTCTGAGACGACACGCGAAGTTAACATTACTTCCGACTTGACACACACAGACAGCAACGCTTACAAAGCGGGGTTACATGAGAAGCCAAGTTTTGGGTCTGGGGCTTGGGAGAAGCCTCCCACTAGCATCTGGAACTCGGTGCGCTTAGAGACACGCCGAAATCCTCCCTGTAGGGTATCACGTGGGAGGTACGATAAACAGAAAAGGAAAGTCTCATTCACAGGTTGGCAATATTGTATCCTGAAACGAAACAGTCAGATCCGTCGCCGACCGCCCAAGGCAAGCCACAATCTTCGCGAGTTGGCTCGTGTGACGATGCTAAGCCAAAGGTTGGTCGGGCACGATCCAATAGACCTCTTCGCCCAAAATTGCGTAAAGGCAATGACAGACTGGATCTCATTGCTTGGCAAAACCACAATACCAGACGATCTCGTAAGCTCAGACCCCCGTATCATTGCTGCTTTCAAAGCTGTGGACAGGATCATTCGTGGACAAGAAGGAACGCACTTGCTGCGACGGCTAGCTTACGTGCAGTTGATGCGGATATTTACCACGCTTGAATCCATTATAAGATCAGAGAGGGAAAATGGACGGGCCCCACGTGAGCCTTGTTATCGCGACGCGACCATTGCCATCGACATTTACATGAAGGCCCAGGAAGACCGTTCGCACCCAGACGCTTTGAGACGTGAGCTGAAAGAACGCAAACGAGCTGGCAGAAGCTGGAGCGACCTAGCGGGACCATCTCCACTCTTCACCATGATATATTCGGATGCTGCTGAGCCGATCGTGTACGGTGTTACCCGTCCTCAAAAGATTTATTACTGACTCTCAGAAGGCGGGACGTTGGAAGACAAGACAGTACAAGCCTAAAGTTGGTGGCGGCAAGCGTCTTGGAGCGTTCAGACAAGGCTGCTCATATTTGTACTCTGCTCACCGAGAGCGCAGAATGGGCTGTCAGGACCGGTTGTTTAGTTGACATGCGCCAGATTGCGGCTGTACAAATAAGGGAAGTTCTCAAGTAGTTCTTGTTTGGGCGCAGGTGTCGCTGTCCCTCCAAGCTTTGGCGTCGGGAGTGCGCTGGGCTCTGGCTGTTGTAGGGGCCTGGTTCAGTAAGCGTGTTTTTGGACATGATGTTGATGGAGCGCTGAGGGCTGGTTGCGATGGGGCGCATTCATGGCCGATTGCTGGGATGCGCCCCCGGAGCAGATTGCCGTAACGTGCGCCCAGGGCCGGGCGCCGGGAGGAGACTTGGGCCTGGGAGCTACGCGCGTGCTGGGCGCGGTGGTGGTTGGGGGGGGCCGCTCGGCGCTGGTTGCCGTGAGGCGCACTCGGAGCGGGTTGCTGTAATGCGCACCCAGGGCCGGGCGCTGGGAGGGGCGCCGGCTGCAGGGTGCTGGGCCTGCCGCCGGACCTCGGCGGCAAGCAAGGCCCATGGGGCCGATTGACCTCTCGACAACTGCCACATGAAATTTTTCTGCCAAAAGGGCTGGAAGGAGATGTGTTACTCGTGTTACTAGTCTGGCCTCGTTCAATATATTTTGTCTCTGAATGAACGCTTTCTATATGTTAACATCCTTTGTTCGACAGTGTGAAGGGCTTCGTTGTGTTGGAGTCGAGCGGACGGATGGCAAATATCCACATACGCATTACAGTTAGCAAACACCCACCCTGAATGTCTCCTTAGTTTGCGTAGCTTCGCTCTAGAATCGAAAAGCTGATAGGCGCCAAACCCCAGAAACAGCAGCTGGATCTGGTTTCGAAAAACGGAAACGGAAATGAGCAACGGGGTAGACACAGTGCCGCAGTACCACAATCCGACATGCCAGAACCAGGCGTTGGCTTTAAATGGAGTTTCCAACATCGTGTGCAATAGCATTCTTCATCCCTCTTGACATGATCATTCGGCTCTACCACAACTATCCGTCAAGTCTAGCCAAACGTGAACTATAAACGATGCTGTCTTCCGATATTCCTCCCAACCAATCCGGCCTGCTAGGTGTCAACCCTATCAAATTGGAGCAGTGAGCACTGTTGATAACCGACCTACGCACGTCATATCTAAACTATTGATGACAGATTCTTGACCGCAAAGCTAGCGAAGTTCGTTATCGGACGCAAGAAAACTGAATTTTGTATACACTCGAGCTTGGTCTTGGCCTTGTCCATCCGGCTTCGTCCCCTCATCGA
The DNA here is from genome assembly GCA_011033785.1 of Fusarium cf. falciforme. Lineage (NCBI taxonomy): Eukaryota > Fungi > Ascomycota > Sordariomycetes > Hypocreales > Nectriaceae > Fusarium > Fusarium cf. falciforme. The sequence goes on along the minus strand of WESZ01000381.1, from coordinate 2,816 downwards.
CAAGAAAGACTGCATCTACTTGGAGGATGTTGATGACGACGTATTCTCACGATTCACCCAATTTGTGTATTCCGGATCGTACGCCGGCTTTGATACCAGCGAGCAGGATGTTAAAAAAAGACCTATTAAAGCGGATACGAAAGACGCCGTTAGACGATCCAACAGCACGAAGTTACCAAACACCCAGAACTTACCCTCAGTTAGCATTAACGCTAGTGGGCCACGTTCCTCGTTTGGTCCATCGTCGCCTACCGTGTTTGGACTGTTTCGACAGCCTCTACACGAACAGAACACGGTCAGAAACACTGGTGGGGCACCCCTGTTCGGGCAGCCCTTGGCCAAGCTTCCCTATTCTTTCGCATCTTGCACAACTAGCGTGACAGATAACAACACAGGCTGTGACTACTGCAGCCAAAACACATCGGAAGTGCGAGTTCCTTCCAAGCGGAAACAACCTCCCAGAGCATGCGATTGTGGGCTACAGAAGCCCAGGCAAACCGGACAGAAACAAAAATATATGTCCGACTTCATGCGAATGCATGCCCCTGCAATTAACCCAAGGCAAAACGCCGGGGCAACCAAACCGAGCCCGCAGCCAGAGCACTTCAAGCATGTGCTGATTGGTCAGGTAAGAATCTGGACCTTCGCTCGAGAATATGCCGTCGGCTCCCTTATGGACTTGGCTTGTGAAAATCTCATCAGGGAGTTGGTGTACTGGGTCATGTCTGAACACACGTTCGTGCCCATTTTTGGAGAACTTGTTCGCTTCGTCTATGGCAGTTGCACTGTCGAGGGTGATAAATTGCGCCACGTTGTGGCACAATTTGCTGCCTGTGTAATCGAAGACGTGTGCCTTTTGGAGGGCTGGCACAAGCTTATGACTGAAGTACCATCCTTTGCCGTGGACATGGTCTGTAAGCTGGCGGATCGCTGTGCTTGAGGGAGAGGACCCCACTCTAAGTTGAACTGGTGGGCAACAATTTGTCGCTGGAAGCAATTTCACGTATCACATGGTTACGGCGCTCGTTGGCCCGGCCGAATGAAGCATGCTGTTTCTTGTATTGGTCTGACACAGACCTGGATTTAGAAGCCTCGTCATGCCTGCAAACAAACCATCATCCCATATTCTGTTAGGTCCCTTGCGGTCATGTGGAAGAGCAATCGACTTGATTTCGTCTACTTTGGGGTATGAAGCGAGCTCAACGGCCTTCAGCTCACGCATCCGCCTGCTCTATGCGCCTAACGTCCAAAGTTCATGACTTTTCACATCTTGCAGGTCAGTCGAGTCTTCAAAATGACTCACAGGAGCTGAGGTGATGATCCTATTGACCCGGCAACCTGCTGGGCCCAACGGGCCAAAACCCCAGAAGCTCAGGGCTAGGAAGGCTGGATGAAGTACCTTGCCTCTAATCTCCCGCTCGACCCGAACCAGGATTCGCCGTATCTCGACAGGCCACGCGTGACCTGGAGGATTTCAATGAAAATGTGTATTTTCTTGTCCTCGAGTCAATCGTGCGACCCAGCGACCACGATGGTGCCGACATGTGAGTCGGAGTAGATGTTGAGGTATGTGGCGATCTGGTTGTCGAGGTCGGCACGGTTGGCGGACCGAGCAAGAGGAACGGCATGTGAGAAAACGGGCAGGCCCCCCATGACCACTCGTGAGGACCTGGATGCAGACATGGGCTTGGGCTAGAATCTAGACCGTTTCCGGAGCCATGTCCACATGCCCACAGCGTTTAGCTATGACTACAGACCTGAGGCCCATTCACTAAAGGGAAACGTTTGTCTCTCAACATGATAGCCTGGGCAGGAGCAGCTTCTAGATATATGACACATGGCATGCTGAAGTGGCCACTCTGTTCTATATAAAGTCTCGGCCTACTATTGATGTTCGTTATCATATGCTATGTCTTCCCTCAAAGAACGGTAGTGTGCCATATGAGCTCTCGTAGTAGCGTTATCCAATCTAATAATGTTCACGTAGCCGCTACGGGCCTTTCAAAGCTCAGCCGCATCTGAGAAGCGGGCCTCTCTGTGAGGGAGATCGGCGAGGTTATTGACACTCACTAGCGTCTAAATGGTCGATGCCAGGCACCCTCTCACACCCCTCGAGAGCTCGTCGGTGCATCTGCTCCACCTCTTCGAGCTTTCCCTGGTCTAGCAGCACTGACGCAAGATTATTGACGATCCCGAGCGTGTCTGGATGCTCTATGCCGAGCACCCTCTCCGTCGCCTCTAGAGCTCGTCGATTCATCTGCTCCGCCTCTTCGAGCTTTCCCTGGAATCTCAGGACTGACGCAAGATTGCTTACGCTCGCAAGCGTGTCTGGATGCTCTATGCCGAGTATCCTCTCCCTCGCCTCCAGAGCTCGTCGATTCATTTGCTCCGCCNCAGGCACCCTCTCACACCCCTCGAGGGCTCGTCGGTGCATCTGCTCCACCTCTTCGAGCTTTCCCTGGTCTAGCAGCACTGACGCAAGATTATTGACGATCCCGAGCGTGTCTGGATGCTCTATGCCGAGCACCCTCTCCGTCGCCTCTAGAGCTCGTCGATTCATCTGCTCCGCCTCTTCGAGCTTCCCCTGGTCTTGCAGCACTAACGCAAGATTACTGACGATCCCGAGCGTGTCTGGATGCTCTATGCCGAGCACCCTCTCCGTCGCCTCCAGAGCTCGTCGATTCATCTGCTCCGCCTCTTCGAGCTTTCCCTGGTCTAGCAGCACTAACGCAAGATTATTGACGATCCCGAGCGTGTCTGGATGCTCTATGCCGAGCACCCTCTCCGTCGCCTCTAGAGCTCGTCGATTCATCTGC